>JACEIK010006615.1:26840-87444 GCA_018107945.1 Datura stramonium | reverse complement strand
GCGAACTCGAAGAGTTTCGTTGGCATGCTTATGAAAGTGCCAAGTATTACAAAGAGAAAACGAAAAGGTGGCACGATAAGCATGTAGTGCATCGTATTTTCGACCCCGGGTAGAAAGTGCTGCTCTTCGATTCAAGGTTGAAGCTGTTCCCAGGAAAGTTGCGTTCCAAATGGTCAGGACCGTTTGAGGTAGTAAGGATGACCCCGCATGGGGCAGTAGAGTTGTGGCAGGAAGACCAAAGTGCCACGTTCCTAGTAAATGGGAAACGGTGTAAGCACTATTGGGGTGAGGATGGAAATCGTGAGAAAACGTCCGTCACCCTAGGGGTGGAGTGAGCGTAAATGACGTCGAGCCGCGATGGTAAACTAGGCGCTGCACGGGAGGCAACCCGTGAATTTATTGTTGTATGATGTACAGAGAAAAAAAAAAGAAAAAAAGAGAAAAAAAAAGAAAAAAAAGTATGTGTGTAAATATAAAAATAAAATATTGTGTTGTGTTTTTCAAACCTTGGGATTCTAACCAATTTCTTGTGGTGAGACAAATTTCAGGTTGATCGGAAGGGGAAAAGGCAAAAAAAAAATCGCAAAGGAGAAAAAACGAGGTAGAAAAAAAAAAAATTAAAAGTGGCAAAATAGTGAGCCTACGCGACGGCTCAGGTGTCAGGAGGAGGAACACAGCGTTACCCTCAGTGACACATTGAAGGCAATTCTGGGATTTTTACAAATTCGAACACTGCTTAGCGATGGCTCAGTGTCACTGAGAGGGTGCTCAGCGTTTACCCTCGTGACACGTTGAAGTGTTATTCGCGATGGGTCTGCCAAGATGCGGGTAACCCGCGTGAAATCCCCACTTTTTAACCCTGATTTCCCCCTCATTTTTCTCTCATTTTCATCCCCTCCGCGACAACCCTCCCAAAAATTCCCTCTCCCTCAAAGTGCCATGGACCTAGGTACAAAATTTCATAAGTTTTCTTCCGTTCTTCGAATTGAAGGTATGTTAAATCAACTCTATCTCAATTTTAGTTGAATTTTTCGATTTTGAGCATGAGGTATGAGTAAACCTTACCCTAGGTAGAAATTGAGCTTAAAATCATTCAAGTTATTGTTGATGAATGTTCGTAATGTCATTGTGATTGCATGAGCAGAGCGTAGACATAACTTGATTGAATTTTTGTGAAATTGTAGCTAGGGCTTGAAATTGAATTTTATGAAAATGGGAAAGCTTGTTGAATTGTGTTCTTTTGAAATTTGGTTTGTATATGTTTAGGTGAGATGTGTTGGTCGTATTATCTATTAATATGTTAAAAGATAGGCGGATTTTGAGGAGTGAAATTGTAGCATGCAAGAAATCGGTGGATGGCATAGGTTTGTGTAGGTAAATAGTTAGTCGTTGCTTTTCTTTTTCTTTTTCATTGCTAAGTGCTTTGTATAAAATTGTGATCGATGGTAAATGTGTGATTGGAAATTTGTCTGATAAAGTAGTACGGTGAATTTATACGCGTCGAATTCTCTGGAATGTACAAGGCATGTCGTTTGTTGTTTTGTTTTTGTTTTGCTTTGGTAAATTAGAAATAAAGATGTTCTTGTCGTCTTTGAAAGTGTGGCTAAAGACTAAGTGTGGGGTGGCCTAGCCTAACCCAACCTTAGTCGAGATTAAATATAAATTGGTGACATTGGGAGGCACATACTGCTCTATTTGGCCGGAGCGATGTCGCGAGCAAGACAAAGGGAAGGCCGTCTCGTCGGGCGCTAGAAAGAAAAAGATTAAAACCCAGGAGCAATGAGTCAGCCCAACACTCAGCCCGGTTCCATAGCCAACACGCCCAATCTGGGTGCGATGGTGACGGAGGAAGGAAGAAATGATAAAGCACGAGGAGAACAAGTACTTCCACGAGGAGCATATTGCAAGGAGCCATTAGCCACAGGGATTCCAAGTATTGTACAGGATTGACAGCTGCTAGGGCTGCGCTTCATCTTTGAAGAGCCCGAGGAGTGCAATGCGCACTTGATTCGGGAGTTCTATGCAAATTAAAACTGACTCTCGCAGCAGTCACACCATCAAAATTAGGGGGCGGATTGTCACCGCTTGAGCCTACGTCACCTGAATGCCATATTGGGGCGCGAGCACAAATGCCCATGTGCCAAGCGACTGAATGTCACTCCACCATATGCGGATATCGCGCACATTGTGTGGGCAGTTGATAGCACTTATTTGGAGGCGGAGAGGCGTAAGGAGAGGGGCTACCGTCGAGACATTGCCCTACTCACGGATGAAACCGGGAAGCAGGAGATAAAGTGAAGATAGTATGTTCTATGGTCAAGTGCATGGCAGATGTCACCGGAGATCGTGTATATACTGGTGTATGCCACGATGAAAAGTGAGATGAAATGTTAGGCGGTGATCATATCGCCATGAAGAGGGCAGATTGCATCAAGGGCACGAGTGCGGGTTTGGCGGTCACGACTGACCACGTTCTGAGGGCTGGATGTGGAAGAAGACCTGGACTATATTAGCGAGATGGAGGCGTGTCATGGACGTCACAAAGAACAGGCACCCCAGACACCACTCACGACACCAGAAACGCCCCCTCACGGACAGGCACCAACACCTTACCTTTGGCAGTGACATGCTCGGGATGATCGGCTCCATCGCCGCATCATTAGGGATCTGGGGTCTCCAGTGCACTAGGCGGGAAGACGGCGACGAGAGGATGACATGGCGGCTCGACCCTGAACTACCTTTTGTGAAAATGCCGGGCTACATGTCGTGTGGGCCCAGCTTTTGTGGAGCCCGTAGTTGATGTCCCCCTTTAATGAGGAGACACGTCGCGAGGTTAGATGTTGAGTCGGAGGAGGACGACGGGGAGGTCGGACATGGGGAGACGAGCGGCTTTGATGAAGAAGTGGAATACTTTGATTGATCGGGGAGTTTACCACCCCAGCTTTTGTGCTTTGTTAGCGCCATGAACAGGGATAGTGATCGATTTTAAGTGTGGGGTAGGGAGTAGTTAGGTGGTGCGGTTTTTGTCTTGATTTGTATGTATATGCATGTAGATCATTGTTGTGCTTGAGAAAATTGTGACCATTTTGTGCTTTTTGTGTGTATGTTTCGTATTTAAATATCATGTGAATGCATTGTCTTTGTTGAATGTTGTTAGCTAGTGTGTAAATAGTTTTTGTCGAAATCATCGATATTTTTAAAAAAAAATTAGATTGGTATTTTTATGATTGGGTTTCTCGAGCGTTTGTTTTTGGTTCTTTAGGAAAGGAGTCCCGTTGAGCCAAAGTCGTAAATAGTATTAGTTCCACATGATGGATGGATGACGATAGTCTTAGGGAAATACGATCGATAGGAAGTAGCTTTATGTTCAATTTTGGTTTGTTTAGTTTGTATCCCATGCATGTTACTACTCTATGGCGCTCACAAATTCTTGTTGCGTTTTGTACATGATGTTTAGAATGCAAAAGGTGATTAAATTATGAAAGCATGCAATTTTGTACATATGTGAGATATTTAAGCCTTAGAATTCGATTCGGTGTGATTGAGGCTTAATTTTGAATTCTTGCAATTAGGCGATTAAAGAGTCGTGAATATGTCTTGAGTTGAGCATGTACGGTAGGTGTATAGCGAGGTCTCATTTATTCCATGCTATTGTGAAGTTCTACAGAACTTTTTGTTGTATGTACGAATTGAAATGAAGGAAGTGTAGTGTAGGAAAGGATGTGGCGTTTCTTTGTTTAGCCTAAAGTTTTTTCTTTTCATACCCACCTCGGAATGTCAAATCCTAGTTAGCCCATTGAGCCTTTGCTTTATTGTTTTTCTTTTGTGAAAAGGTGTAAACCAAGCAACCCTTTCTTTTCATTATTCGTAAACCTAATCAAAGCTCTTAAGCGCTCGAAAAAAAAATATATATATATAATTTTCCCACGGTGTAAAGGAGTGAAATGGTGAAAGAAAATAAAGGGAGGAAAAAGCAAAAGGATGAAAGTAAAGAAAAGAGTCAAGGGTGTGCTTGCATGGATTTAAAGAAAATAAAGTGCATAACTAATCTTTGATGTTAAGTCGGTGTGTTGTTCTTAAAGAAGTGGGGGGACAAAAATTAAGAAAGACTTCAAGATTGGGAGGAGGAAGTAAGAAATTATGCTTGAATGTGATGGGATGTATTGAAAAAGCGCTTAAGGATGCTAGTTGCTATTATTTGTTAGCCCGGTATATACTAGTTGCGTAGATTACATTACAACCGTTAAGTCCTACGTGATCTTACATCACGCGTCCTTATATTAGTGGAGTAATACAGAGGCAAGCCTATGGTTCACGACACGATGCGTGAATTCTTTTTGGGAGAGAGAGTGAAATTGTGTGTACATGCCCTTTGCATGATATGTTTGAGTTCATGTGAGTAAAGGGGAAACTCTCTTGTAATGTGAGGGCACATGCTTGACGAAAGAATGAAGTCGTGTCGGATATCTTAGCAGTCCAGCTAATTTGCATGAGTTTCCCGTCTCCAGTCGATTCTTGATGTCTAGGAGGTCTTGATATGTTAAACGTCATTGTAATGATGATACTATGCATGTTTTCTTGATGATTTTTTATGTAAATAATCGGTATAACCATTGTTGGATTGTCGAGCCAAAGTAGCCATGATGGGGTGTCGGTGCATAAGGTGTAAGAGTATTGTTCGAGGACGAACAAGATTTTAAGTGTGGGGTAGGTGATCGGGGCATATTTATATGCCCAAGTGATACTCAAATGCATCGATTTTTGCCTTATTTTATCAAACAATGTTTGTACATTCTCATGTAAATTGCTTGATAGGAAAAGTGGCCAGTTGTACTATGACATGGTTGTACGCATTGTTTTGCGGGAAAAACGTACTTTTTATGGAGCTAAGATGCATGTAGGGAGGAATCGGAGATGGACTCGGGAGCGAGCAAGGAATTGGCCCAAGGAAACGAAATAAAGAGGCTCAAGCGATGGAGGCCAGTGTCTGTACTCATCGCGGATGCATTCTTTTCGGGAGATTTAATTTCAAGGATTTACAGAGAGGGTCGCGATCGTCGTGGCACGTTGGACCTAATTACATGGATATTGACATTCCCGGTGAAGGTGCGCGTTTGCAAGGGCACGCTATGGGCAAGCTCGCGTTGCATGCGGGTGCCACGTTGGGGACAATTACCTAGGCGGCCAAATTCCAGAGAGAGCCTCCGCGTTTGCCAGGTGTCACGGAGGAAGTGCTCCGCGATGCACTCAAGTGACACGTTGCTTATTCGGAAAATTCTCACCGAGTATAAATAGAACACTTAGGTTCATTTTAATTATTCGACTTGGTGGAGCAACGTGGGTTACAGGCGATTGAGAGGACAAAATTCTTAGGGTTTTCCTCATCCCTTTCTCCCTTTCTTTCAATTGTTTGTATGATTTACACTCGTTTAATGATGTTTAATCCACAAATGAGTGGCTAATTTCACTTCTTGCGAGGTTAGGAACAATTGTATTGAAATGTAATTGTTGATCATGTTGTGGTTTTTAATCTTTTCTTCCATGGTTATTAATTCTTGTTCTTCTTTGCGTTAATGTTTGGCCAATGTTAATGTATATCTAAAAGTCAGGTTCACTCGAAGAGCACGAAGCGGAAAGTTGTGAATTAAAGAGGATATGATCTTTTCTTAGTTTGGAAAAATTGAGAATTGATTTACCTTCGGGATAGAAATATACCTGAAAGTCGTATTAGTCAAGTGTGGAATCGGTTTTGTATGGCTAGAACATGAATTTCTTCTTATCCACGAAATGTAGGTGGAAGGTTCATGATTTTAAGTTGGGTTAAATACGGTTTTAATCCATAGGCATAAGTTGAGCCCCAGCAGCAGGAGAAAAGATAGCCCAATTTGTATCGATAATAATTTCTTTACATATTCCGTTTTAGCCTCGGCATGCTCACATTGATTCCGGACTCACTTGTATATTCATTTTGGCCTTGATATAAAATTGAATACTTGAAAATATAAAACTTTTCTTTACATTGTTATGCATATTTGGAGTAACAGTAAATTGACACTTGGTAGATTTTGCCCAGTAGTCCGAGTCCACTGTGGGATCGATACTTGGCTTACTTTGTACTTACTCTTGTTACGACCACGTGCACTTGCGTGTAGTCACCCCGGACGTAGGAACACTCTCTACGGCCTTAACTTCAATACCCAAAGTTAATTTGAATTTGCAGCGTTTCATAGCAAACGGAGAAATTTATTTTATTTCAGTCTGTTTCTCTCTTCTCACGGTCGTTTGAAATTTAAGGAAATAACATTGAATCAAAGGGGAGGGACTAATATACACCTGAGGTGGTGGACGGGAATTAAAATTATCACGGATCTTGTCATTCCAACTACGGGCATCCTTGAGCCCTGTCGTGGAGGGCATGAGAGTCAGTGCCTTTTTACCCCTTCGGAGCGACTAGCACAGCCTCCTCCGTGCGATCCAGAGCTCGCTCGTCCTACCTTTTCACAGGCCTTCACCAAATGCATTATTTATATTACACGGCTCTTAATAGCGTCACGAATAAGTTGTCTAAACATTGGATAATTACGGGGTGTAACATCACCACACTTGCAGAAACATTCGTCCTCGAATGTCTTCCTTTAGCTTATAGGCATCTTAACTTTTATAGCTACTTATTACGGAAAAATTTGTGGAGTTTCCCCATGTCTGAATTTATCAAAAATCTGAAACGAAGAAAGTGCAGTCTGAGCACTTCATATAATACTATCACAACTATTTCACAATAAGGCTAAATTATTTGACGAAATATATAACAAAAATCATGAAGCTGCCATTTGAATCGATAACACCTTAAGCTGCGTAGTCGGACTATGTCTTGAACAAATTAGGTATACGGATTTCATGTGGTCTTCAACGCCAAGTCATTTCCTCCTCTATTCTTATTTATCCATATTACTTTAATAGAGGCAATATCTTTAGTCCTTAACCTTTGAGCCTGTCGATCTAATATAGGCCTACTTTGGAACCTCTTGTAGGCTAATTCCTCGGTGACTTGGACATCCTCAGTAGCAAAACTCGGGACGGATCCCTATGCACCTTCATAGCATTGACATATGGAAGGCCAGGATGAGCAGTTCTAATTTTGAAGAGAAATAGAGTTGCTTTCGTATTCCACCTGGCCTATTCTCTAGAGTAAGCTGATATGGCCCAATAAAACCTCGGGCTAAGCTTACCCTTTTTTCCAAACCTCATTACGCCCTTCATTGGCGAGATTTTTAGAAATACTAGTCACTTACCCTGAACACGATGTTTCTATCTCATAGCATATCGGCGTAAGATTCACAGCGGCTCACGAGATGTCGACGGACATTCTCACGATAAGCTTTACTTTCTCTTCGACTTATGAAAAATATACAGCTTGTCCGTCCACGGTTCTCCTACCTCGAAACCAACCAATGGGGATTTGCACTTCCTTCTATATAAAGCTTCATAAGGTGCTATTTGGATTGTGCATTCTTCTTGCGCATCCATGCGAAGATGGGCCGATACTCAAATTAACTTTGTGTCCCCGGACCTTTGAAGGATTGCCAAAATTTTGCTTTGTGGCTTTGTGCCCCTACGTCGAAATGATTGATCTTGGAACACCATGCAATCGTACTATTTCTCTTATATACAATTTAGCATAGTCCTCAATTTTGACAGAGCTGGCTGGCTGGCGAAGTACGGCGGCTGTCCAGCTTTATTAATGATGATCGAGATAGAATCAAATTACACCTAATGCAGAGGAGTTAACCACATCCTGAAGTCTATTAATCGCCTCCCATTTCCATATAGTTGCTAGCATTTCTTGTGTCAATCCACTGGGTTTTTGATATTTCATCCTTCCTTTGTGGCGGTTAGGACATTTTGCCACAAATTTTTTCTACCTCTACTTTCATCCCCAGGCCACCAATAAATTTCTTTTATATCATGGTACATCTTCATTAAACCTGAATGAGAATATCGGGAATAATGTACCTCACTCATAATCGGTGGCGAATCCCTTCTTAGTATCGGAGCACACAAGGTGACCATATATCACAAAACTCGGGTCTCAGGTTACCTGAGATCCTTCACTTAGCTCGGCGAGCTTTATACGAGTTGGTAGGTTAGGATCTTCGTACTCACAAAACTTTCACTTCTACAACAAATGATAAACCTTTGTAAGTAATGCAGATCACTGCCCCACTATCTTCTAAATCTACTATACGGATGGCCGGATTAGCTAAGCGATGTAATTCTCCAGCTAGTTCCCATTGTTCTAGCCTTAAGTATGCTAAACTCCCCATAGATTCTGTTGAGGGCATCTGCTTGCTTAACATTGGTTTTTCTTGGATGATGCAAAATATTTCACATCATAGTCTTTCAATAATTCCAACCGGCGGCGTTACTTGCAGATTCAATTCTTTATGTGTGAAGATATACGGAGGCTGCGTTTGAGTCGTGAAAATATCTACATGAACGTCGATACAGATAATTGCCTCCATATTTTTAAGGCATGGATGGCCAGCGGCTAATTCCGAGGTCATGGGCGGGAGTAGTCCATCTCATGTTTCCTCGGCTTCACGGAAGCGTAAGCAATTACTTTACCATGTTGCATCGAAGAACACATCCCTAACGACACAAAGCATCACAATACCTTGCATACCCTTGACCCATCTGGAAAAGCTAATACGGGTGCTTCAGCTCTGGTCGGTTGTATGTCGGCTGATTTTTCGGCTCACGGAAACTGTTCACATGCTTGATCCAGGTGAAATTTGGCGGCTTTACAAGGTTAACTTGGTGAGGTGCGGTGACAAAGTAGAAAACCCTTCTACAAACCTCATAAGTAGCTGGTTAATCCCAGCCACGTACTTCGGTTGGAGTTGTCGGCCTAGGCGATTTTTTCACGCCTCAATCTTTTGGGAATCTACACGGATACCGGCTTATGACACAACATGACCTAAAAAAGGCCACTTCGGTGGCAAAACTACACTTGGAAAATTTTCATATAGCGGCGATCTCTGAGAATCTAGAGCATTGTCCATAAATGATCGCGTGTTAACCTTACGGTGGAAATACACCGTAATATCATCAATAAATGCTATCACAAACGGGTCCACATACGATCTAAGAATCTTTTGTTACGCCAATAGTGAACATCATTTGGAGCATTCGTCAGCTTTGAAAGATATGACTAGAAATTCAAAGTGGTCATATTTGATCTGGCTTGATTTTGGTATATCTTTCTCCGAACTCGAATCGATGATACCCATATCTTAAAGCAATCTTGGAAAAACACTTCGCCCCACATGCAGCGATAAAGTCATCTATTAAGAGACGGGTACTTGTTTCCAGTAAGTAACTTTATTCCATTCTGTAGATACTCTATACACATGCGGAGGGAGCCATCTTTCTTTCTCACAAATAAAGCTAGGCGCATCCCACAATGAAGTACTCGGCTTGATAAAGCCCTTATCTAGCAAATCTTTCATTTGCTCCTTTAATTCTCAAAGCTCGCGGGAGCCATCGGGTATGGAGAAATAGATATAGGTTGTGTGCCAGGTAATAAGTCAATTGCAAAGTCAATTTCCTGTTCTAGGGAATACTAACAAGTTCATCTAGGAAACATTTGGAAATTCATTGACCTTTGGAATGGCGAAGAGTCGGAGATTCTACTTTGACATCCCGAACCACAACATTATGATAAATACATCCATTTGCTTATCAATTTTTCTCACTTTCCCGAAGATAGAGGGCAACCTACCTTTCGGCGTAGGCGCACTACCTTTCCACTCCCATACGCCTCCTAGGAAAGTGGAATCGAGCAGTCTTGGTCGACATTCTATATTTGCGCCAACATGGAGCTAGCCAATCCGGACTAGTTACTTCAAAGTCATTGATTTCTAATTCTACCAAATCTACCTTCAAAAGTCGTGATAACGATCTCACTATGCCTCGGTAGACCTTCTTAGATATAATGGATTCACCAGACGGGGGTAGACACGCCAAAGGTGCCAGGGCAATTCGTGATACTAAATTTTGAGCCACTAACGGTGTAACATAAGATAAGTGGAGCACAGGTCTATCAAAGCATATACGGAATAGAGTGTCGGCATACTGTCACAACATCGCCCGATGACTCGACTCTGAGCCCGATAAAGCATATATGTGATGCCGGGTAGGTACGTGGGCCCAGGGGCCACAGTCTTCCTCGGCCTCTAGGTTGAAGGCGAGGATCTGTGCCCTACTAAAGGGAGTGCAGGAAGGTGTGAGCCCCACTAAGGATCTATCACATCGATCCGTCGCCACGACATCTAAGCGAAATCTGAGTCCCTCGTAGATGATCCCTCTTGTCAAAATGCATAACATGCGAGTGGAACCATACTATATGCCTCAAAATGACGTCCTTTGCAAATAGGGAAAGGTGGTACGTACGTACATATGCTTAGACCCCATATCTTCTTTGTGATCTCTTGGCGTGAGCTCTCGCGGGCCTAGGCCCCATCCTGACGACCAAACCTACTCCCCTACTTGTTGTTGTGGGGGTGAAGTGCAGGTTTCTGTGCGATAATCATGAATTTTGGATCCACCACGGGAATGCATGCATGTCATTGGGTCTATTCTGCCCATTGGCGCTCGACTTGCCCTCTATATCCCTCCCCTCACATTTGTCGCATCCCCTCGATATTAAGGAAAATGCACGAACACGATCAATATCCATGTCCTCTCTTAAAGGTAGTTGTGATACAGGTCTCCACCTATTCTACATTCATCCCCATAATGAGCAGAGTGTTTGGCTAGCATAGTATCTACAAAGGCTAGGGTGCATATCGGGCTAAGAAATCAAATCTCATAGCATATTCTCGAACATTCATCGAACCCTACTCCAAATGCAAAAATTGATCTACCACAGCTGGCGGATCTCAGTGGCAAATAATGATCTAAAAGGCCTCTGTTGGCCAAGTCGGAGGGGGAATATCTCACGCCTCGGCTTTCCCAACTTTCATACCACTAGCACGCAATGTCCCATAGCAAGACTCTGGAAGCTAATTCCCTTGGTCAATAGGGTGTGTGCATTACCACGAAAATTCGCTGAACTTGTACAAAAATCCTGAGGTCCTCCTCGTCTGTGCTCTGTGAATTGCGGGGACTTAGTGCAGGAACTCAGGACCTCGAGCTACGAGGCCCTCCCCCAGGGTTTCTGCAACCTCACAGGCACCATGGGAGTTTGGCATTGTGCGGCCATCATGCAGGATAACTGCTAACAGCGCCTCCCTAACCTCACGATCGGACGGTGTTAGTGCTAAATGTAGCGGAGGGTGTAGACATATTCTTAGCTCAGAGCGGCTCTTGGCATGGTGGAGAATGTTGGGGAGATCAAGATGAAACCTCCCTATCACCCTCGAATGTTTGTCTCGGCAGGGCACCCTTCTAATTGCCTCTCCTACTACCACGTCCAATTCCTTGCCGAGTCATGATCGTCGTGGAGTCTAACATTTTTTTTGTAAAAAGGAAGCAAAATAGAATAAACTTAGGGACCCATCTCTACGCGGCCATGACTCTATAGCATGACTTGAAGAGGAAGAAATTAACTATTCTAACATGCCTCACGGCCTCCTTCCTATAGTATGTGGTGCATAACATATCCATAGATAAGACTCTACTTAGCGCGGCTTTAGCAGAAGCTCGGCAGGTTCTGACCTTATTAAACTAAGTTTGTCCACGCTACCATGTGAGAGCGCCAGGCGCGGCTAATTCTGCATTGGGATTTGAACTTGACAACTAGGCTTGTGCACCACAGTGCGAGGCTTGCTGAATCAAGAAAACAACGGGCTATATCTCGGTTATAAATACAACCTCTCCATTGAGCAAGGTCTCTTATAGCCACCTATAAAGAAAACATAACTAGAAACGGGCAACAATGGGAATCCTATGCGGGCGACAAGACCACCATGATGTCCTGGTGCCAGGCGAAAGGTAAATCCGGCCACTAAGCGGCGCAAGTGATAGGCAGCTGTGTCGGCTAAACAAGGCCCCACTTTATAATAACATGTAAACTAATGCACATATGGGCCCCACACCTTGCCAATAAAATCTAACCACGGGAAATAGAAACAATATGCAAGCCTCTAAGGAGTAATATGATGGTTGGGACCTACCCATAAACTATATTATAAAAAAGAGTCAACCTATTATCTACAAGCTTGGGAAGAAAGGAATGACCTCTTGCTAATTCTTCTTTGGAAACTAAGAGATATGCTCCTCATCTACTCCATTTCAATTCCAAATGTGTAGCGTCCACGGCGTCCCTAGATACACATATCTAGTATGTAAGGCAATAGCGTAAATATTGAATATAAAGATAGAGTAGAAAAGGGTGAAAAAGAGATAGAGGTCATGCAGTATTTGGATTCTCTATATCTAAGTCTCTGCTCAAGTAGCCAAGCAAATATGAACCTTACCTAGGCCCTATAATGGGAAGGTGAAACCAACACGAGAACAATAACCACTGAGGCCCCCATAAATACTAGTGAGTACACATGAATCTATATGCCCCTATCACAGGTGATAATGGGTCAGCGGTAACTATAGTAGTCCTGCAGTCCCTAGAGTACGCAGGCGAGCTGCTCGGCCCACATTGTAGCTATGTTGGAGTCAGTGGACTCACGATATCTCACCGGGCACCGGGCTTATCGGGGTGTGAGTGCCGATACGACGTATATATAATAGTCAAGCCATGGAATGGACTATATGAGGACACAGGACCCATGCTTTCCCTCGTGACTGACATCTGCAGCTCTTTTTGGGCGGCGTCATCTCGCCTGGCGAATATCAAATCTGACTAATAACCCTGAGGTTGGTCATGGAGGCTATACAATGAATAAAATCCCAAACAAATGTAGAATACTATTCTCAGCTAATAGCAAACAACTATTCATGATTAGCATTACTTGATTCTCTTACTAGGATTGGGCGAGTTGTAATGCTGAAGGAACTAACTTGCCAAAAGAATTGCCTTAAAATACCTCAATCGCTACTTCCTGATTAGTGACAAGTTCCAATTCATATTTACGGCTCTTCCCAAGCGAAAGCATATTGCAGTACGATAGGGCTGGTTTAACACTAAATTTGGCGAAAAGGAAAACCTTATATATAAATGTGCTTCTTTCAACTTAATGGAACACGGTGAAAACTCAATATTTCTGTGGAGTCTAGAAGGAGAAATAGTGCCAGACTTGTAGTCGTATAGAGTTAGTTTGGTGAAGTGCAATGAAGTTTGGCTTCGGCGGGATGGCCGGTCCACTTTGTGAATTTCATGAAAATACTTCGTAGTGATGCTCTCTCGACCTTAAACTTCAATACCCAAAGTTAATTTGAATTGGGCGGTGTTTCGTAGCATAGCGGAGGAAATTTGCTTTGATTTCGCGTGGTTTATCTCTTCTTTGAGCCGTTTTGAAATTTAAGGAAATAACATTGAATCAAAGGGGAGGGACTTATGTAAGTGTCACGGCCGACCTTGGGAGGCATGTTTGGCACCTGGTGCCCTGCAGGACTGGACTACGGAGTGCGAGCCTTTAGCGTTTCTGGTGCAGAAAATTTTGGCTCTAACTACGAAATCAAAAAATGACGGGCTATATGAGTGAGTGTAGTCGGCCCCGGCCGTGGGACTATAGCCACTGTTAAAAGTAACGGCTAACCGAAACAACTTAATATAAGGAGTCACATGCGGGCGAGACAAGGACACTATGATATCTAGTTATAGTACAGAAGTAAATCAAGTACTAAACTAATCTATGACCAAGTCAAGGTCCTGACTACTGTTGAAACGAAGCCCCTTGCGGCCATCAATAGAAGATAAAACACATAAATGGCCCTTGGCCAGAGCCACGTCTTACCACGAGATATAATAAATACTAGCCTCTAGGAGTAATATGATGGTCGGGACGGGGCCCCAGCCTACCCATGCGCCACAAACGAACGTAAAGTAAACCTCTGTCACCCAAGATTGGGCACAGAAGGCCTGTACCCTTTGGCCCCGAGCTACGAGGGATATGTTCCTCGTTTGTCAGTACCTAGGGCAAGCTGTGCAGCGCCCGGGAAGGCGTCGAGTACAATATGTCTTTGGGTGTGTAAAAGCGAAATAGCGTAAATATACGGCGAATAATAAGTAGCGGTTAACTAAAGTAATAGGAAATGGTAAGCTGGATTGAAATAGTGGGACCAGGGAACAACCTCAACTATTAAAGAAAGTAGGAGTGTGTACTACAGTAGCGTGGCATCCTACGTCTGTCAACCATAACTAAAATAACATGACATAACATAACACAACATAAACCTTACCTAGCCTCCATAGCGTGAATGATCATTACAATGTATTTACCCTACCCGGGTCACACCACATCCACCTAGTAACTATAAGCAACCCTGTAGATCCAACAGGTATGCAACTTGGGCTCGTTGGGCCCACGACTACTCATGCCATACCCAGTCAGGACTCCTGGGAAATCAACACCAGGGCACAAGCGCTCGACGGGGGTGTATAAATAGACCAATTGAAAATATGGGAAAGCGGCATCCCATCTTCGTCCCTAGCGGACGACATGCCATTCAGTAGAGCGACGTATCTCACCCTCGCGTGAGCCCGAGTCGATAAGTTATTAACCTTAGGCGGTCATGGAAGCTAGAGTAATGCTTCCAAAACAATACAATCAAGTCTCAGCGTAGCAATGTGCATATATAATACATATTGAATCTTATAATAATAATATAATCTCGATATGTGCTACTGAGTCTCATCACGGATTACTATCTTGGGCCCGACAAATAAATCTATCTATATAGAAGAGAGCGTATCGGCCTTACGGGCCCTCATACGTGCTACTCGCTTCTTGCATAATATTTGCCTTAATTTGTTTACTACATGTGCACGTATTTATCAGAGGATCATTAGTGATGCTGATCTCTAATGCAAATTTGAATAGTGAGGCTTGAAGTAGTCTAACAATGCTCGAATGTCCTGCTCGTGTCATGGAGTCAAGCATAGCTGTAGGGTTCTGGGACGGCTAACTACTTTGTTGCTTCCTAATTAAACAACTATAGAGTGAGAGGAGCAGTGAGGAAGCTGCCTCTGGCTGATCGGTCCCACTGGTCTCCCTGCTAGGCTTACCGATCTCATAACTAGGTAAACATTGTACTAGCGAATCTCTCTTGACTCATTAGGCCTTGTCGAATCCCTCTCCCGGATCTATATTGCTGTGCAGGAAATTCTGAGTGTTATGACGGTCTATAAGGACGAGTCACCTCACAGGACTAGTACTGGAATACCTTACGAAGCAAATTTAAGGTACTGTGTCACGCTCTGCGTGTGGACTACCTCCTTGGGGTACCCACAGTTTATCTAGCTTGGGACGGCCCCAGGATGGCTTCTTTGGAATTGTCCCTACATGATAATTGTTAGGTTGACTTAGACTTCCAAATCTGCGATAAAGGAGCAGAAGAAAAGGACGATGTACGATCGGTGACACCTTTGGAAGAACTCTGGTGTTGCTAACTGGAATATTCTTATTTTGTCTCTATTTGGTTGCAGGTGACGATAACGTTAAGGGTGGCCTCTAGGGATACTTTCTTACAATACAAGCGACAATTGGTCATTCGTAGCCTCCCACTAGCGCCCATATCGTCCACAACCATGTGATTGAGACTACTAACTGCTACGAGCTCTGAGTCTAGGTTTGGCAGCAACATATAAGTCTACCATCTGTGGCCAAACTAAGAATTAAAGAGTTTCTATAGTGTCATCGTGAATCACCTTTAACACACGCTCCCTTTTAGCGAGGGTCCTGCGGTATGATCTGTATACACTTCTAGCGGCCCAACGAAAATACGTATAGCATAATCCTGACAACGGTGACTTGCAATATATATAATATTTTTGTATGTATATCAATAACTTCATGTGATATCTTTGGATATGATAATAATTTCGACATGCTTTATTGAGCTTCATAGGAGCATTGATATAAACCTTTTTCTGAAATACTTTACTGAGATTCATATTTGTTTTTACTATACTAGAAGCTAACTGTAGAAGAGGCGCCTTTACATACCTCGTACATCGGCTTCTCGATTAATTGGCGTAGCTTGGCTAGTAATTCAACTGTATCTAGCTGTAATCATATTCACGAAGTAATAGTATTAACTTCATTATTATACTGGAGAAAAATAAAACTATATATATAACTTCTTGACTATTCTTCGAATTATCGAAGAACGGTCAGCCTAAGTAATTCTCGGAAGTCTGAAGATACTCACTTTAAGCACAGGAGTGTATTAACACTAGTTTGGAGCAATTGCAATCACTTTGACTCTTTGGGTCGATGCTTCGCCAGGGCGAATTTCACCAAACTAACTCAGTGAGAATACTCCTGAGCTTTATACTTCCAGTACCGAAGTTAATTTGATTTTATTTAACGTTTGTGAGCGTAATCGGATGAACATTTATGGCCCGAAACCTAGTTCTCCTCTATTTTGGTTGTTTTTATTGCTGGAAATAAAATGAAAAGTGACCTAAAACGAAGTGGAAGGCCTTTATATACTTGAAGCCGGTTTCATAGCAACGTGGCACTTATTTGTCCATCGCGCCAATTTGGCTATGTGCCATGTTAGCCATCGCGGAGGAGGTGCCTCATGCCACATTGCCACCTGGGCGGCACGGTCGGCCTCCTCTTGCAAAAATCTTACTTGGCACGGAATTCGGCCTTTTCTCAGTGCTTTCCTCGCCCACGTATGGCATTCTAAAACTCCCAACCAACATGTGAATAGGCCAACCAAGTGTTAGAAACCTACGGGGTGTAACAATACTTGAGGCGGTGGATAGTGCTATGTGGCACGGACCCTATCGCGCAAACTTACGGGCGTGCCACGGAGCCCATCGCGGAGGGCATAGTCCATGCCCACCCCTTATTTGCCCGCTTTGGGCGGGTGCAGGACCTCTCCCTCGCAGTCCACTACTCCGTGCTCGTCCAGAACTTTCCGGGCCCACAGCCGCCGTCGTATTATATTCTAAAACTCTTAACCAAGCGTGCAGATAGTAGTCTAAACATTAGATACTTACGGGGTGTAACAAAAAACCCTCTAAAACATAGGACAGGCGTGGAACAAGGCCCCAACTAGCTACATTAGAGTACATGGCGAAAATACATAAAAAGGGAAATAAGCGAAAACTAATGTCCACGAGGTGATGAGGTCTCACGAAGTAGGTTGAAGCGGAGAAGAATGAGGCTAAACGGGGCTAAGACAAATCACTCAAACCTATATCATGAGACGATATATCAAGAAAGTATGTCATCAATACTTTAAATGTATTGAGCTTGTAGGATAAGTAAAACTTGGTAGCAAAAATGATATTTTGAAATCTGAGTATAAGATAAGCTAAAACAAGAGTTTCTCATTATAAAGTGAGTATAATAGCTCAAGATTTTCAAAACGGAGTCATAAAGTTGGGCATGACTCAAATTATAGGTAAATCTCATAAAGTATATAGTGAGCCAAAATATCATAAGTCCTAAATCATAAGCATTAACGCTGAACATGTATAGAAATATCATGAAATAGTGGGAGATTCTTATAGCTGACATACTCAGTAAGCATACATAGAGTCCAACTTGTAACCTATGCAGGAGGTGTGTTCGTACCTTCTCAAGGGCATGAACAATGAGCGTGATATCACTCATGGGTCCACATTCAAGAATGGGAGACACTTCCAAGGAGGACACCGTTATGATTCTGATGGCACATGGATTACAGGATCTACTTGATGTTAAATGCTACTCCCAAAACATAAATAGTGCTCATATTATAATCATGAAATATACTTTGTTTTGCATGAGATACTCAACAATCATGAAATTTATAGAATTTCATAACATCGTGAACCTAGTCATGAAAATAATCTTTGAGAAATTAGTCATGATACATAAGCTTGATATTCATGAAATTCATACATACTTGAGCAAAATCATGCTATCTTTAAAATAAAAAATCATGAGAGCTTTTCATAGAAATCATGTAATTACAATCATAAAACATAAATATACTCATGATAAGATCGATTTTATAAGAGATCATAGGTTTTTTCATTAGAAAGGGTCTAACCACTAGAAATTCATAAATCATAGTTGGAGACTTGAAAGAATTTAAATCATAATTGATCTTTGCAATCGAGAATGAGAGTGGAATAAATCCCTCATTCTGACCCAGCATTACCTTGGCTTATATGAATTCTTTCTAAGACTTGAGACCAAAGAGAACTTGAGAAGAAGAAGAACCTTAATTACTTGTAGATCCTTGAGAGGTTTTGATCTCAATATACGGTGTTTGAAAAGAATGAGGTTTAGGCTAAGTATAATCCTTAAATACCCGCCAAGAAACCCCAGAAAACAACCTAGTTTAGGATTTAAAAGCATAGGAAGTTACAAAAATGCGTTTAGAAGCTGCGCTAAAATCGCAACGGTGACCACGAACCAACCTAGGTCAGAGCAGATTCTTACCACGACTCGTCTTGAGTCTCTCACGGTTTAGTCCTACCTTTGCTCATTTTCTGAACTTCCTACCACGGTTACTCACCATGATCCGTACCACCTTAACACCGAGATCATACTATGGATCGTGGTTTCTCAAATCAGTACCTTCACGAATCCCTTCCCACGACTCCTCAGTATGGATTGTACAATCTTGGTACGAGTCGTGGGATCCTGTTCTGGTTTCTTCACCAATTTTTTTTTGTTTTTTCTGGACCTCATATCACAACTCTTGATACGACTCATCCCATCATACCACTAGTCGTACGAGAGAGTCTTACTAAGGAAATTTTAGTTTTGAATGATTCATACTCCATATACGGGGTTTCATTTTGAGACTTTTGCATTTGTTACATTATCTTCCCCGCTTGAAACATTCTTCCTCGAATGGAGGCGGTAAAGCTAAAAAGATAGGAAAGAGTTTACCCAATCCCAAGGCGAAAGTTATAGGCGAACATTGATGGGTGGCCGACTACGAGGCGGGTACATGTTGACTGAATTCATGAATCATATGTACATGCTAAAACATGATAGTAAATGAGAGACATGAAGCTTGAATATAATACTAAGGAGGAAACTAGTACCTCGTACTCCGAGGGCGGGAGAGTGGAAAGGGAAGAGTTGAGGGTACTTGGCCATCATGCTGCTTTGGCTTCCCAAGTAGTTTTTCTCTAAAGGTGATTTCTCTAATTTCACTAAAGAGATCTCTTTGTTTCTCAACTTTCGACCCGGTTCAAGAATCTCAACGGAACCTCTTGCCAAGTGAGGCTATCCTTCCATGACTCTTTCTACTTCTCAAGCTAGTGCTAGATTGCCAATGCACTTAGTTCACAACAATGGCATATGGAAAATTGGATGCAGAGAAGCTTAACTCTATGGGCAACTCCAACTCATAAGCCACAGTGCCAACACGCCTTAGAATCTATGGAGTCCAACCTTTTGGGGAATGAGCTTTCCTTTTTAACAAAATCTCATCACCCCCTTCATGGATGACACCTTTAGCCACATCATCAACTCTAAACTCAGGATCTCTTCTCTGCACATTAGCATGGGATTTCTGATGACTTTGTGTTTTTCTCGGCTCTACGATAAGCTTAACCTTATCCATAGCCTCGTGAACCCAATCGAGCCCTGCTCCCGACCATAGACCTACTTCGTCAAACCATCTAATGGTTGACCCTAAATCTCTAGCCGCAAGAGCCTCGAATGGAGTGCGTCATTTGCTTTGGAGTGATAATTGTTGTTAAAAACTTCGATGAGAAGCAGTGATCATCGACTACCACTTGAAATCAATCCACGCGACCTCTCCAGCGTGTCCTCCAGTGAATGGTCAGCTCGGCTAACCCGATTCTCTGTGGGTGAAAGTTATGCTAGCTTGACTTTAGTACCAGGCCTTTACGAAATGACTTCCAAAACTTTAAAGTGAACTAAGTACTCCTACCAGAAATGATGGATGGAGGATCTCCATGAAACTGAGTAAATCCTGAATGTAAAGTCTAGCATAGTCCTCCCTATTTGAATCTATAGTCTTAAGCGCGGAAAATATGTCGGCGCAATCATCGATCTAATCCCACCCATATAGAGAATCATGTTACTAGAGCATACGAGGCAAACCTATGATGAAGTCCATATTTATCTCTTTGCTTCCAAATATGAACACGATATCACAATAACATTACCTCAAGGCTCTAATGCTCAACTTTCACCTGTTGGCAATTTGGACACTAGCCACAAATTTTGCAATGTATTTCTTCATTCCATTCCACCAATAGACTTTCAGTATATCGTGGTACATCTCACTTGGTGGCTTTGGATGGATAGTGTATTAGGAAATTTGTGAGCCTCTTTCAACTTGTCAGCTCTCTTAAGTCAACCACCTCTGGAGCACATAATCGGCTTTTATATCAAAGTACATCATCTCCCCGCAGGAGAAAACCTCCACCTTCTAAGTTTGGACTACTTACTTTAACATGACTAGACAGGATCCTGCGTCCTTCCTTGCCTTAACCCGACACCAATGAAGATTCCTACCTATTACGAATAATGACACCACCATGTTGAATTGGTAAGGCGAGCCTCAGCGAGCAAGCCTATGAACATCTCTAGCCAACTCCTTCTTCTCATCTTCCACATGATCTACACTCTCTAGTAGACAACTTCTTCAAGAGCATCATACATTACATTGGCCTTTCTCGGATGATAAAGAAAACTCGTGTCATAATCCTTAAGAAGCCCAGTTATCTCCATTACGCAAATTTAGGTCTTTTTAAGTAAACACACACTAAAGGCTCTTGTGATCCATCAACACATCAACATACCCATTATAAATAGATTCTTAAAATCCTATGGCAAAAACCCTCACTAACTTAGGGTCATGCGTTGGTAATTCTTCTCATGAGTCTTAAACTATCTCGAGGCATAGCATTAGCCTTCCCATGCTTCATTAACACATACCCTAGGCCAACCTCGAGGCATCATAATACCTTTACAAATCCATTTTGCCCTGCGGCTAGGTTAAAACTACGAATTTGAATTGAGTTGAGTGTTCCAATCTGAAAACTCTTCTCACTCGTCGGATCACTTAAACTTGACCTTCTTCTAAGTTAACTTGGCCAAAGGTGAGGATAGTTAAAACCCTTCCCATAAGCTCATGTAGTAATAAGCATGCCAGAAAACTACTAATATCGGTATGAGTGATAGTGCAGGCTAGTTTTTCATAACCTTTATCTTTTGAGAGTCTAATTGCACACTCTCGCACAGACACCACATGACCAAGAGGCCTGAGTTGACTTGACCAACACTCACACTTTGTAAAACTTAGCAATCGGTTAGCGGTCCTTAAAAATCTACAACACAATCTTAAAGCAGGCGACATGCTCCTCTTTACTGAGTACATAAACTATCATCTATAAAGACAATGGAGAACATATCCGAATATTTCTTGAATATCGATTCGTCAAATCCATAAAAGTTGTAGGGCATTCATTAGTCAAAAGACATAACCACAAATGCGGAGTCCTAAAGGCTATCTTCGGAATGTCACACTCTCTAAATGCGAGTTGATGATGGCGTGTCGAGAGGTCCTATCTTTGAAAATCAACTAGCACCACGAAGCTTCTCGAAACAACTCATCAATCACATGGAAGGGGATCCTTATTCTTGATTGTAACCTTGTTCAATTGGTGATAATCAATACATCTGAGATAACCATCTTACTTTCTCACAAATAAAACTTGTGCACCCCACGGGGACTTACTAGGTACGATGAAACCACTTGCTCCCAGGGTCCTTATTTGTCCGCTTCAACTCCTTCGGCCTAAATTTGGGGCCATTATGTAAGGAGGAATGGATATGCATTTTTGTGTATTAGGAAGGAGGTCTATTCCAAGTCAATCTCAGCTCAAGAGGGACTCTGGCGAGATCATCACAGGAATACCTGCGAATACTCCTGAGCCATAGGGACTTGAAGAGTGGGGTCACCGAAGCGTAGAATCCTTAACCCCGAGCCTAAATGGTTTACGCAACTCTTGAAGATCATTTTCTAGCCTTAAGGTAGGGCAAGCGGCCCATGCCGAGCCTTGGTGAAATACCTTCCACTCTCGGCTGGTTCACTTGAGAAATCAAAGCTCTACGATTCGGGTTCTACAATTAAGCCAGGATAATATCAGAGCCACAACCAATCAATACCTAATATGATCAAAGTCGGTCATGTCCAGCTTTACACTAAGTAAGTGGTGACTTTACGAAAAAGCGTAACAAGGAAATTTTTACGTATATCCTCAGTGCTAAAGACCGACTCACCAATAGGAGTAGAGATTGAGAAGGGTTCTTATAGGATTTTGGGATTGACACCAAAATTATAGCAACATAGGGAGGCACAAAGGATAGGTGGCATATGGATCTACTTACGCATAAACATCGAGATGGGAAAGCTCGTAACATAAATGGAGCAGCATCGGTGGACTCTCCTTTTTCTAGTGTGATGAAAGGCATGAAGCGGTTCACCAACCTTGTTCACCCACACTAGATGATGCGCCTCTTTGGGATGGGCAAGGCTGCTTTGGAGTTGCTAAAAGTAGGCGGGGCCGCATTTCCCTATGATCGCGTTGTCGGGTGAAGGACATTCTTGAATCGTGTTCCACCTTACCACACCCAAAACAAGCATTCCCTTCGATCAAACACTTTCCTGAGTGGTTCCTACCACGCCTCCTACAAAGTAGAAAGTGCGACCCCGAGACATGTTCCCACTAATTCTTAGAGCGATGCTTTGCCTCGATCGATCCTAGGCCTGGATGGAACACTTGATGATGATGGTGGGGTTGGCAAGCCTCTAATACGGCCGTGAGTGATGTCCTTTGCCTTTCCTCTACAGAATACTCAAAGTTCCCTATCCTAGCCCTCTTGGTCTCACTCTCCTCTTCCTTGACTTAACCTCGACTGCTCTGGCAGGGCAAGGATCATAAGTTGAGAGATATCCATGTCGGCCCGATAAGCATAGAAGTCACACTCCTTGCAGAATCTAAAACCCCGACACAAACTTTCTCATCTTGAGCCCATGGCTCGTGTTATCTCGGTATACTTGGACAACTGAATTCCAAGGCATACTATTGAACCATCATTTTATTTTGCTACAACTTGATGGTCTGCTGCCTTTGCTTCCTCAATTCCCGGGGAAAGAATCTATCGAAAGCTATCATGAACTCATCCCATTCCAGTGCTCGACATACGATACGTTTCTTTCCTTTACTGAACCATATGTGAGCTACCCCATTTATCTAATAGGAGGCCAAATCTACACTCTCCAATCACAGAAACCCCCATAATCTAGGTAATCTTGGGATATTATCAATGAACTCCTATGGATCCCTGCGTCCACCTTACTTGATTTTATCCAAGTCACGGAAGTTGGTATAACTTTCGTCTGATGATGTTACAGTCGTACATTTCCATTCGTGGTCTTGTCTTATTATGTCGGCATCCTGCGGTTTTCATAAGTCCCTTGATACGACACATTACCTTGTCTTACGACTCGTAGAGATCACACATGCCACAGGATCTTGAACTAACCTATTCTTTGAACTTTTCCATGACTCCGTGGTATAGCTTGTATGTTGATACGCATGGTTCGTAGCTTCTACTTGTACCAAGATCTTCTACAAGTGTATAGTCTTCTAAAGTTTTCCACTTAACCCCTATGTATGACTAGTACCAAGATGGTATGGCTCGTGCCATGAGTCATTTGTTGGTCCATCACTTGTGTAATTCTACGAGTCTTTGCTACAATTGCTAGGTACGCCTCGTATGGAAGCTTGCAAATGGCCATTTTTCTTCACTTTTTCTTCTTTTTTTCATAATCCAACTCCCAAATCTACTTTCCACGAAAACAAGATAATAGAACCCACGTATTTGTATAAGCATTACCTAATACCAAGTATTTTCTATGTTTTAAGCGTCGAAAGTCTTTGTAAAACTGACATATCAAATCTCCCATTGTTCCATGATTTTTCTACATATGCTCGTATTTACGCTTCACGATATTATGACTTATGATATTTTTCTCCAATATACATTTTATGAGATTTTACGTATGATTTTAGTCATGTCTATCTTTATAATTTAGTTTTGAAAACCTTGAGCCATTATACTTAGTTTATGATCGGAAACTCATGTCTTTAGATTATCTTATACTCATGATTTGAATATCATTTAATACCATGTTTTACTTATCCTAAATATTCGGGACATTGGAGTATTGATCACACACTTTTGTGCTATATCTTCATGATATAGGTTCGGTTGATCCATCACGGCCTGGCGTCTTAGCCTCGTTGGCTCAACTCTTGGTGAGTTCTCATCATCAGAGGATGTCAATTTTTAGTTTTATGTCCCTTTTATATAATTTTAGTTCTGACTTAAACGAGAACTAGTTGAGGCTTGTCCCGTCGGCTCGTCTTATATTTTAGAGATTTTTAGATTATGATGTATAGATGCTTAGCGGTGTTTATGTTTTCTACATTTAAGCTTTTATGGTATCTGACTTAGCTCATGTTAATTTACACTTTATTTCGCTTAGTTTATGCTTATGCTTATGTATGAATGTACCATGGAGTTGCTTTAGAGACATTCGTGGTTTTAGGTCCCGTGTCGAGTTTGGGTTCTATGCTAAAGTTGTGACAAACTTGGTATCAAGCATTAGGTTTAAGTGTGTCCTAGGATGTCTAAAGGCGGCTTAAGTAGAGTCTTCTTCGTGGACGTAAAATGCCACTTATGAGGAAGAGTCACACAAGACATTTTAGGAAACTTCCCTTCTTTCATATTTCTATAACCATGCGATGAATTCCAACTCTCTATTCTTGTAACTCGTGCTATACGCGTTTACATAAAATACCTCCTAGAAGAGATAATGGAAGGAGAAACGGCAATGGGAATCGGCCATTACCCAGCTCTAGCGGATCATTTGAATAAACGGGTGACTCATGTTTGAGTTGTTTGCTTTTCGGATATTGGCACAAGCTATGATAGCTCAAATCAACAAGCGAGATGGTTGCACACGCGAACACTACGTGGGAGTGTTGCGGCGGTGTCTAGGGTGTGAGACTTTACTAGGATAAACCCGCTAGAGTTCCATGGTGAGAGGCTACTTCGCATACTATGGATGGAACATACGACTCGTAGCATCGTACTGTATTTCGTAGGACATGTTGGCAGCAATATCCTTGTTAGGAAAGATTTCCAATTATTTGTATAATGCTTTTTTTTTAAGAAGTTATTTTTCTTAGGGACTAATTCTCTTAAATATTTTATTTGTATAAATGCTTTTTTTTAGGTTATTTTCTTAAGGACTGATTCTCTTACTTTGTAATCATGATTTTTGGGTTTCTAACACTACTTGGAGATTGAATACCCCAATTGCTTGAAAAAGAATCTATCATTGTTTTTATTTTCGAATAGTTTTGATTATGCAATTACAATTCGGGTTTCTTCAATAATCATTGTAAGCGGTTAATTATGTTTTCTTTCACCGCAATTTAATTTTTTTTTTTTGCAATCATAAATAACTAAAACCTCCACTAGGGTTGTGGGAACCATGGTGGAATAACTAATTAATGTTAACATAAAGTGATTCCTAAACCAATACGTACTTGTATTATTCATCTCTTCATGATAAACATTTCTTAATGATGTACAAAGTTAGGACTTGCCCATATTTCCTACTTGCTTGAACCTAGAAAGTAGAGATTAGGAAAAGAACGACAAAGCATTGAACTTTAGTTTCATTAAATAGCAGTTTGTAGTTGCCACGATAGTTAATTTGGAATAATTGATAAAGGTTAAGTGAAATCACTCAAGAGACCTCATCAGTAGTGGTATAATCATCCAGAGGAATGAATTAGTCATTTGTATGAACCCGATTTTTATGTCAGGTTACGGGCTAGGTATTGGGATATATCACTAGGTAATAAGCGAAAGTTATTATAAACACATGAGGAACAGCACCCTAGACAATTGCATAAAGTTGATCACAACACCAATTAACCACATTCTTACTTGATTATTTCTTTAAACCCCCATTAGGAAATAAGTAAATTAAAAGCATAAATATTAGTTGTTGTTTACATCGGACCCTTATTCTCTGTTGGATGACTGACCTTAGTTGGGTTCTTCCATTGACAGCGTCTGCTGGTTATCACTAGCCGGAGGTGCTAATTTGAGCATTATCAAAAATGTTGTTGTTGTTGGGAATACGGCTTAGAATTAGATTAATTGTTTGTGTTTTACTTTTTAGTCTTTATTTCCTCATTTACCTTTTCTTTGTTTTGACACACAACTTACCATTTGGTTAATGCAAGTACTTAGCAAAAGAGAACCTCACGGTTCCATTTGATCTTGAGCTAGAATAAACAGAAATATGGACTGAATGAAACCCTGAGAAGATGCAAGCCGAATAATTAACATGAGCTCAACGGAGCTAACGAGGCTGCCAGAAGCCGGGTGGCCAGCAGGATTTCCTTTAAGGCGAGATGATGCTCGGGAAAAGATAGTTAATGTTTGTTATCACGGAAGGTGTAACAAAGTTCGTGAGCCAGGCTAGTTCCATAGATATGCTCCTCAGTTTGATGATGATGAGGACATGGATATAGATGAAGTCGGGTCAACAAGAGCTATTATACTACCACCTTTGCCTGTGAGAAGATTACGGACATCACTAGCTCCGTGATCCATTTTGCTTAACACGAAAGGGTGTTTAGAGTTCCTTGCAACAATGTTGGCATTTGTTTAATAGGATTTGTGGCAGGCAAAACTTGCAAAGCGTCTTTGGTGTCGGCAGTGAGTAACCATCTTTCTGGTGGATCTTCCACTGTTCCTCTCCATCAGAGGAGGTGCTCTATGGTGTCGGAGTTTCAATGACTCTATCACCAATTTGGAGGCTGTGAAATTTTTTGGAAAAGTTCTTCCAACCTTCCGGGATCTTTGCAGCCAAGGCAGAGATTTACAATTTTCGACAACTTAAGACGAGTAATTACATGAGACATGGCTAAGATTCAAGAAGAAGGCGACTAAGTGCCCTAATCAAAAGATTCCTAATGAGAGCTTATTGGACATTTTTTACGGAGTCTAGAACAACAACACTAAGGTAGTAGGCTGCGGTGGCGAAGGAGCGTTAATGAGTCACTCATGGGAGGAAGCGGCAACTATATTGGGTCGGTGACTAAAACTAAAAAGCCCTGGCATACCGGGAAGGCAAAATAGTTGTAGGGTACATATGCTATAGGGATTACTTGAGACCAACGCCAAAAAGAGGAGGAGCATGACCGGGAGTTGGCTCATATGAGAACATCTCCCACACCTCCTCATAAAGCACGTTATATGGGTTTTGGAGCTCAAAGGTAAATACGGTGGGAGCTCGGGGGTCGGGAAATGGGGTTTGAGCATTACGTTCCAGGAGGAGGGAAAACTCTTGGATAACCCGGTGGCCCGAGTTTTCGAGCCAACTCCCAAGTATGGTTAGGATACATGGTTCAAAGATTCCAAAAATTAAGGTGAGAATTAGTACGAGACCTTCTGACAAGAATAGTTACGAGGACGAAGCGAGAGAGGTCATGGCGGGAAGATGATTGGAAAAAGAATGACTGGCTACAAAAATGACGCACGAGGCTTATATGTTCCTCGAAAAGGCTCATCGGGGTGATGATGGACCCTCTCCCCAAGTTGGAGAGTATGATGGGCGAGCTATCGAAGAATGAAAAGTCGATAGTTGATCAGCTAAAGGACCTTTGGGAGACATCTCGCATGAGCCAAAGTTGAATCGCATGCCTTGGCGATCAGAAGCTAGAGGCGGATAATCTGCATCCTTGAACCAAAGGAAGAAGGGTGCACTTCCTAGCAACAAAGTACAAAAATTTGAAAATGACGATCCTTTGCATGAGTTTGTAAGGGCTAGGAAGTGGGAAAACCAAGTGATACTCGTTCTGATTTGTAGTTGAGATGGAAAAGCAAAGGGAGATTGATACGGATGATGAGAATGAGATTACTGAACAAGTGATTAGAGGTAATGCTGAGTTGACCAAGAATCTAGTTGATGCAAAGTGCGAGGTAGAAAAAGGGAAAGGAAAGGAGAACCCTCGAGGTTTAGACCCCGTTTCCTAGGGGAGCCTCTACCATTCCCTCAGAGGATGAAGAAGAAGATGGATGATGGGAAGTTTTAGAAGTTATTTTATATGCTTAAGCGGTTGTTTTTGAGCATATTATTGGTCGGGGAACGCATTGGAGCAGATGCTGGGTACTAAGTTCATGAAGGACTTGGTAGCTAGGAAGAGATACATGAAGTATGAGCCGGTTAAATTCTACATCATTGCATTGCCTTGCTTCGCGGCTTGCTACTTAGAAAAGGAAGATCAGTGCCTTCGCATCCGCACACCATTGGAACATTGAGTTTTACCCAAGGGCATTATGTGACCTAGGTGCTAGAATAAACTTGATGCCTCTAGCTTTGTGTTAAAACAACTAGGCTTGGGAGCCCCCGCGCAGAGCCCGGAGTCTGCAGATATTGATGGCAGACCGCACAGTAAAGAAGCCGGTGGGGATCCTTCGGGATGTGCTAGTTAAAGTAGACGGGTTTATTCCCAGCTAAATTTGTGATCTTAGATTGAGAGGTAGATTTTGAGGTCCCCATCATCTTGGGGGCGACAATTTCTTGACACTAAGAGATTTAGTGGAGGATTGAAGCGCTGCTGTTGAAGTTTAGGTTGAATAAAGAAGAGGTCACCTTGACATGGCAGGTCGATGAAAACGATCAAGCGAGTTTCTTGGTTTCGGTATTGAAAATGAGTGTGAGTTTCTTGATAAATTCTAAATAGTTAAGAGACTTGCACCGTAGGTAGCGATGTTTGTCTAGTCTTTGCGGGGAGGCAACCCATGAGGTGGTGTGGTGAAGTACGAGTAGCAGAACCCTTTGCGTCATCTTGCAATGTAAATGGGCGTTTCTTAGGAGTCAGCCCAAGTATCTTGGCTAATGTGAGTTTAGTGTGCGGGTGCAACAAAACTTATGGGCAGAAAAATGCAAAACATGTTTGGACTACGAGCCTCGGTACGGACCATAACATGATTCGACATCTCATAATCTTGTCCATGGTGGCAAAAGGGCTTCGATACGGTGTAGAATGTCACACTATAATTGAGTCATTACGAATCGTACCTACATGGTATGATTCGTAATATTCACCATAAACGATGAACTCTCTTAAAGTGCCAAAGTGCTAAAATTCTTACCTATATGGTCGTGGTACAAATTGTGACATCTTGGTAGGAAATGTACCGGACACTTGTAGGTCCCCAGTAAGTTCTCTAATTCTCTGAGTACAAGTCGATTGGATGAGTCAGAATTTGCTGAACTACAACTCGCTGGTATGAGTCGTGACGGGATAATTAAAAGAAATAATCCAGTTTACCCAACTCAACACGGTACAAATACGCACATAACCTATTTAAAATGTCGAAAATTTTGGACCGAAATTTCTCACACAAATCACAAAACCGCGAACCCGATCATTTTCCCTATCCTTACTCATTTTAACTCATGCGAGACTCCATTTTGAGCTTAAATGCATTGCCAAATAAATTTGCCTGACTAGTCGAATTCTAGCCCAAACCGAAGCAAGCAAAAACTTTCAAGAATTTGAAAGTAGCAAGTAAGTGATAATTCTTCATCCTAATTTCTTTCTTGCATTAGCCACACATGTACTATGATTCCCCCACTTAGAAAATGAGGAAGAGGAATGTGATCGAGGCTAATATGAATGTTTATTGGCGGGTTTAGGAGTTAAAATGCTTAGGACTTAAATTGATTATAGTTAGTGAGTTGTTTTGGGAGTAATGCATGTTGGAAATTGAGTGGGTAATTGAACATGGTGTATTGTGACTCAATGGGGTGGGTAAATTTGAGTACCATCTCCCTAAACACATGTTTTCCTACGTATCGTAATGCGCGGGGTGAGCGGGCTTAGCGAGCCATCCCGCATGACTCATGGTTTTTACTACAACTCGTAGGATAATATGTTGGGATTGTCACTGATTCATTAAAATGGAAAACCATGATACGGTACTTAGTATGCTTCATGGTATCTAAGTACAATTCATCTGAAATCAGACTCCACCAAGCAGTGAGGGTCAAATCAAGAAACAAAATCATGACCCACAGTACGGCTCGTAGAATCCTACTAATAATCGTGATAATGAGTCGACACTAAAATCATAGAAGTTCAATTCTAAAATATTTATCATACGACCATTGAAGTACGCAGATTACCATCCTAGTATAGGTCTTATATGAGTTGTGACTAGGGAAAAAAAGGCATTACGAGTCATGAGTACGGATCTTATCACCCGAGGTATGAGCTTGTACTTAGATAAGTGAAGTAGTATGATTTCTGAACATAGTCTTTTTGATTTTCTTTCTTTGAGATACAATACACTAACCTATTCTCCATGCAGGTCTGATGACTCAAAAGACACAAGCAACCAAGTTGGCCTAGGACAAGAGGGCAAGAGAAGAGACTCCGGCTTGGAATTTTTAAGGGATGAGGCCTTTACATCGGCTTGATAGAAAAACACTCTTAGTGGTTCGGTGGAGGAACATGAAGTTGATACAAATGACACGAGATGAGCCCAAAACCACTAGGGCACGGAGCCAAGGCTCGAGGCCATGCTACTTGACCACGCCTTGAATGCTCCCCGAGTCGAGGAGGAGGCGAGGTGTAGCCTCGGGAGTCAATAATGGCTCAAATGAGGAAGATGGGTTGGATGAGGTTGAATTTGAGGAGGGGGCACAAGAGAGGATGATGATCATAGCCCACCTCCATAGATTCGCACCACTCCAGTGTAGTGTGTCTAGTGCTATAGGGATTTATGACAGGGCCTCACTCATCACTTCAAAAGTAGAATTTGAGGCGGAGCATTCGAGAGGTAAGTAAACATTGACTAGTGCCCTGAATGAGGTGGAAGAGATAAAGTGGTTGTTTGACTTCTATGGGTTCGATGGATGGCATGAACCCCCTAACAGCCGGTCTTAGCCATGGTTAGGGAGTTCTTTGCCAACTACTTAGCCCTTTATAGATCGGCGGACTCTATCGTGCAAAAAAAGTGAAAAGAACGACCAAGTTTGCATAGTGTGAGGGTCAGGGGTGCACGGTTGATGTCTGGAGCGAGGCCATTGCCGAATTCTATGTGGGCGAGTATCATGTCCCGGCCTCCACGGCACGGTTTAAATCTTGATGTTGAAACCTTGAAAAAGGTCAAGCAACTAAGCTTACAGGAGAGAGGAAGAGGCGGATGAGGTGCAGGTTGTATGATATTTGTGGAAGGGAGTAGATTGGATGACTAGTGAATTGGAAGGTCACAAGGCTCTCTTACTTCATAGCGAAGGCACAATACGGACATTGGTTCACCACAAGTTGGCATCCACAATAAAAGATAATATGTTGAGCATCAACAAAGAGGCTTTAGTTGTATGCGTCATGTTTACATATGCCGTCAATATCGAGGTCATAGTAGAGGGAGATTCGGGATTGAACAATAACCCTAAGCATGATGATTACTTGTTCGAGTCTCACATATGGAAACTCTACAGAGTTTGGTGTTAGAATTGTCCTTGAGATTGATGCTAGGATCGGAGGCAATCGGATTCTAACATTGAGGCGACTTGACATGAGATGAACCTGCAGTGAGCAAGGTTAAAGTACCGTGATAATCCACGCAGCCAAAACCGAGAAGGAGGTGAGTAGGTGGATGCCCCCATATACACATTTGGCAGTGAGATGTGTCGGTCGGCGCGGCCCTTATAGCAGTTGCCTCCTGATCGTGGGCAAAATAGCATGCCCAAGTGATACTTTATAACTTAGTTTTTCCTTGTTTATCTATTTATTTATATACATTCTCGATAGATTTTAGGTAAATGTGAATATATACCTTTAACAAACATGATTAGTTCTTGTTTTTGTAGGTTTTACAATAAATTTGAGGAACTACTCGTGAGTTGGTGAAGTGGATGCACATGGAATCGGAAGTAGAACGAACGTCGGCAAGTGCAGCGAAACAGCCCACACACGTTGGCAACATGTCACGGCAAGAAATCTACACGACCATGGCGTGCCACGGCCACTAACGTGCTGCACAAGCAGCATGTCACGGCCCACCCAGCAACGGGCCGGCTTCTACTTAGCGGCCCCATTTTTGGTTTTCAGAATGCTATGCAATGCCTCCGTATCACGGAGGCATATTGGCGCGATACACTCCGTGAAACGGAGCTATTTCATGTCGGGAATAATTTTAGACACCTCACATTTACTATAAATAGGTCCCTTCAACTCCTAAAGAACACATGATCTTATTCGGAGAAACCACGAGAGAGGTCCACGATTTTATTACGGAAACCACATAGGAGTGAAGGGAGAAGTGGGAGAACTCACCTAGGGTTTGTCAAATTCCTCTTCTCTTCTACCAAGTCTTGTAAGTGAGTTACTTTATGATGTTTACGCGGTAATTATACGAACATGAGTGGCTGAGGAAGCCCTTCCTCTAGGCTTGAAGCCACAAGATATGGTTGTGATTTTGCGATTTTGTTTTGGTTTTAAATTATTGATTGTTGTTTTGTCTTGCAATTCGACTTATTGGTTGTTTTTATGATTGATCACCATGAAAATATACCGTTAACAGGCAAATGCTTAATAGAAGCATTTACTAGGCTAGAGCAAAGAGAATGTAGGGGCATGATTGTTCTCACGATATAATTTGTGTTAGGATAGAAATATACCTAATACCTTGCTTGGTTGATAAAACGGGATGAGCTAGACACAAATTTAGAATTATCACATCACCGCTCATAAAGTAGTTGTGAAGCTAAGTTGAGTCGAATGATTAGGGTGCAGAGTCCTAATCATATCCACGTAAACCACGTCCACGTAATGAATTGCTTGCGAACTAAATTAGCATCCTCGCTCACCTTTGTAGTAGTGAGGCTACTTTGTCATGTTTAGAGGTTCGAAAGGCCATGAACATGAAATTCTAATTATGTGAGACGAAAATTGGCAGGTTTGATACTTAAACGGTGCAAATCGTAGTATCGCATGATTATCAGGGCTTTAACTACATGTTGCTCCTTGAGTGAATTGAGAATATTTAGTTGACCACAATTTGACTTAACTAAATTTCTCAAAAACTTCTATAATCAACACTTACGGTATTGTCTCATGAACTAGATAGTTAGGTTGGATTGGTCAGTCCACAGTGGAGTTCGACATTAGGTTCTTAAAAAGAGCAACTATATTACTTATGCGACCCAGTACAACTTTGCGAAGCCGCGTCAATTTTTTGGCGGCGGATTCTTAGAGACTTACGAAGTTTAGTGAATTTGTCTATTTTTGTGTGATTTTAAATTTATTTAGCGTGAAAAAAATTTCTTTATTAGTTTTAGATTTATTTTATTTATTTTAGTTTTTAATCGATACACTTCTTAACATGACATCATGGAATATAAATGGGTTAAATGGTGGATACTCTTACTTTGATGAGTCTCGTCTGAATTGCGGAGGACCCCACTTGTGGAAGAAGCGTAACACCGTGCAATATATGTGGTGGTCAAGAAGACCATTGGGATGGCTGTCCGAATGCATCTCCCATCCCCGAGCCCCTGCACTATGATCCTTTGTTTCTGCTTGAATATAGGAATGATGAAAAATAAAGGACTTGGGACGCCAAACTCCGAATAGAAGACATGCTAAAACGGATGCTTGAGCAACGAAGCACGCGAAGGAGCGATCGACGGTGAGAGTGACTAGAAGAAAATGGAAAGGTGCTAAAAATTGCTGGAGTGTCGAAATCACGGAGATGATGGTTGAGTGAAGCTTGTGGTAAATTGCAGTTAACGGTTTTAGGCGATACTAAGAGGAGCTTATAAGAAGAAGAAGAGAAGGGGTAATTTTGGATGAAGCCCAATGATAAGAATCTCTTGAGAGTCCCATGATGAGCTCGCACATATGGAAAATCCATTCATGGAAGAAGAGATAGAGTATCCCTCATTTAAAATTAATGGAGAGATGGATGTTGATGCGGAAGGTGTATCTGAAGTAAGGAGGTCGAAACCTGTTACGGTTTCGAGAGTTGAGGTGTATTGGACCCCACTCGAAGCATTTTGACAATAATTTTGGTTGTGTAGAAATAGTCTTTGAAGCTTATAGAGAAATGTCTAGAGGAGGACCAAACCGTATGTTTTAGAAATTTACTTTAAGCTTTCGGAGAGGCAAAGGAAATGAAGCTTAACTTAATTAAGAGACGATAAGTGCAAAAGGCAACATCTACTACTTGGTCCTTTAATTTTTTCACCACCACCCAGGGAGCATAAGAGAAAATTAGAGATGAAATTAGGGGGTGAATTCCTTATCCTCAAGTGGAGCAAAAAGTGGTGAAACTTGATACGCCATTGACGTAAATTAGGCGCTACTTGGGAGGCAGCCCAAGGGTACCATGGGTACCATTTAATTTCTTGCATTTAAGTTGATTTTATTAATTTTACATTTGTGTTTTTGTGGAAAGTTAAGCACGAGATGGAGGAGAAGTCTGAGTACCGTGGAGGAGGAAGCTAACAAGCATGGAAGAGAGAAAAAGTGTGGGGATCGAACACCCACTTGTCTGAAAGTTGAAGAAAAGCATGATGTTAGCTAGGCCTAAGGCCTCGGGGAGTATTTCTCATCCTTTTAATTTTAATGTGATGCTATGAGGACATAGCATGATTTAAGTGTGGGGTGAGGAAAATTTCAAAAAATTTTGTGCTTAACGATTTTTGGTGAATGAAATGCTTGTGAGAAATACTTGAAATTTTTTTGTGAGTTAATGACTTCGTCACCGTTGGTTTTTCTTCGGTTCTTTTTAAATAGGGGGTCTTTGAGCAGAAGAATAAAAATTAATAAAAATTTTCTTTGTTTGTATATAATGTTTTTAGTCTTTGTTAGAGTATTTAGATGATGGATGGATGGTGACCGTCTTGAGGAAAATTAGATAATAGGTTTGATTCTTTGAACCTGGCTAATTGATGGCTTGATGTTCTTGTTATGTGCTATACATGATTGTAAGATACAAGTGTGGTTAGCGTTGAAGCATGCAAGTGTATAACTTTGTGCGGGAACACCTAGGCTCTTGAATTTGACTCAATGATTGAAGCTTAATCCTAAATTCATGTGATTAGCTTAGTTAAGAGTCTATTTGAATGTGTCTTGATTTGACATGTTCCGCAGGTGTAAGGTTTTTGAGTATACATTGCTATTGTGGGTATGCAGAACTTTTCTGGTGTGTATATAAAAATGAAATGCAGGATGTGGTGTAGGAGGTGATTTAGGCATTTCTTTGAATGAACCTAATTGTTATCCCTCACTTTACCTACCTTGAATATTTAATCCTAGTGAGCCCATTGAGCCTTAAGCACATTCTTTAGTAAGCTACAACATAAGCTTAATCCTTTCTTTCAATTAGCCTTGAATTTGATCCAAAACTCCTAGGCGCTTAAGGGAAAAATCCGAAGAAGTGAAGGAGTGAGAAGAATGAAAAAATTGAAAGAAATAAGAAATTTCTTTTTAAAAAAACTTAATAATATTATTATCTTATTATAAAATTACAATAATATAAAATTATGAATTTAAATTAATTAAAAGTTACTTATAGAACTCCTTACTAATAAGCTAAGAGTACTTTAAGAAATGGGAAACAAAGAGAAAAGGAAATTTGAAAGAAAGAAAGGTGAAGTAAGATAAGGGAAGTTCGTAATGGGGCGTGATGTATTAAAAGCTTAGGGGAAGATACTCACGCATGCGGCCAAAATAGTACCTACTCGCCCCTTAATACATTTACAACTGAAAGTCCTACTTGATCTTACATTCATACATCCTCAAATTAGGCAGGTAAAACACTAAGGGCAAGCTTATGGAGTCTTACATGATGCATGTGAATTCTTTTGAGAGTGGCCAGTAATTCTATTCATGTACCCACACATGTCGTGATTTAAAAATTTTTTGCGTGTGAAAATGGGTAACTCTCTTGCCGTGAGAGCACATGTTGAATGAAGGATATAATTCATGTTGGATTTGTTGATCGGTTGATTTGCATGAGTTTGTTGAGTCAATTCTTGAGGTTAGGAAGTTTTAACATAGTTGTATTTCATTTCAATGATTAGTATTACATGCTATTTTGCTTCTTTATCTTACGATCGTTGCTTAGGTATCTTGGAGTAACTTTGCTAAATTAGCTATGTGTGAGTCTTCATTTACATGAGATGTAAAAGGGTTGTTCGAGGACGAACAAGGCTTCAAGTGTGGGGTAGGTGATCGTGGGCAAAATAGCATTACTTTAGTGATGCTATAACTTATTTTTGCCTTGTTTATCTATTTATTATATACATTCTCATGTGATTTTTGGTTAAATGTGAATATATACACTAACCAACATGATTAGTTCTTATTTTTGTAGGATTACAATGAATTTGAGGAACTACTCAATGAGTTGGTGAAGTGGAGGCATGGAATCGAAAGTAGAACGTGAACGTCGGCAGGAGGGGTGCGCGAAACTGACCCACTGCGCGTTGGCTTAGCGTGCCATGGCGGGCGGCTGCGCGACCATGGCGTTCCACTACCCGGCGTGCTGCACAAGCGGCGTGTCACGTACCCAGCAACGGGCCGGCTTACGCAGCGTTGTTTTGGTTTCAGAATACCTATGCGATGCCTACGTGTCACGGAGGCATATTGGCACGATACCTCCATGACACGGAGCTTCTTCTCTTAGGAATAATTTTGGACACCTCACATTTACTATAAATAGGTCCCTTAACTCCTAAAAGAACACACACCCAATCTTATTCGGAGACACCACGAGAGAGGTCACGATTTTATTACGGGAAAACCACCTAGGGTGAAGGGAGAAGTGGGAGAACTCACCTAGGGTTTGTCAAATTCCTCTTCTCTTCTACCAAGTCTTGAAAGTAAGTTAATTTAACAACGTTTTCTAATAATTACACAAACATGAGTGGCTAGAACCCTTATACATGGTTGAAGCCACAAGATATGGTTGTGATTTTGCGATTTGGTTTTGGGTTTAAGTTATTGATTGTTGTTTTGTCTTGCATTCGACTTATTGGTTGTTTTATGATTGATCACCATGAAAACATACACGTTAACAGAGCAAATGCTTGAAAAGCATTTACCTAGGCTAGAACAAGAGAATGTAGGGAGCATGATTGTATCTCACGATATAATTTGTGTTAGGATAGAAATATACCTAATACCTTGCTTGATTGATAAAGCGGGATGAGCTAGACACAAATTTAGAATTATCACATCACCGCTCATAAAGTAGTTGTGAAGCTAAGTTGAGTCGAATGATTAAGAGTACGAGTCCCACCAATCATATCCACGTAAGCCACATCCACATAATTAATTGCCCACGAACTATAAATTAGCATCCTCGCTCACCTTTGTAGTAATGAGGCTATTTTTTCGTGTTTAGAGGTTCGAAAGGCCATGAACATGCAATTCTAGTTATGTGAGACGAAAATTGATAGTTTCATACTTAAACCCGGTGCAAATCGTAGTATCGCATGATTATCGGCTTTAACTCTATGTTGCTCCTTGCGTGAATTCGGAATATTTCGTTGACCGCAGTGGAGCTTAACTAAATTTCTCGCTTCTATAATCAACACTTGGTATTTAATATCACACTTGAACTAGATAGTTATTAAGGATTGCGTCCGATCCACAGCCAAGGTTCGACATTTCGGTTCTTAAAGAGCCACTATATTACTTATGTCGACGCCTTGCGGGCGCATCACCAACACTTCCTCAGCACCTCCTTAGCCGTACTAGGCCGGGTCTAGCGCTTATGTTCTTGTGCCACACTATGTTTCTACGGAAATTTGGTAGGAGGTTGACCTTTGACTAAAGAATGTGATGTGATGATGGAGCGAGTTCAAGTTATAGGTCAAGGCTAAGATAGGGAAGCTATGACTAAGGCGCTACCTGAGTAGACTTGGCAGGTTTTTGATCTATGGCTCGATGAGGCGAATGGTAGAAACTAGACACAAGGAGTCTGAGGATGAGCTAGGGGATATTCGGAGTTAGGTAGGCAGTTGTCATCTCGACAGCGGCAATATTACCCGACCCCATCCATTTCCCTATTTGACAATGAGCTGATGGGGAGGGCCGACCTAGGGGCCTTTTGGAGTCATGAGTCGGATGGAGGAGAGAAGGTAAAGAGAAATATGGTAGAGGTGATTGATGAGGCTTAGGAAAGGAAGGAAAAGGGAGAGAGAAAGGAAGCATGACGACAGCAGTTGGCTTGACTCATGAAGAGCATATGTTTGAGTGCGGGGGAGAGAGGGCTAGAAGAGTGGGAGTTCGAGCTGCTGAGCCTAGGGAGATTGCGGGTGGAAAGAACCCTTGAGTGATCCACGATTTTAGCACAGAGATTCCAAAGGTCGGCGAGGCGGTCGAGATTGTTGAGGGGGTGACCACGGCACACTATTGTACCATTGAGTGCGCAGGTATTCTTTGGTGCCACGATTGCGAGAGGCGGAGAGTATGCCTTCACACCTACCTCCATAGGATGATAAGAGCTCTTAGAGAACGCGGTATATCCCTCTCCCTCCTTTTTATTTCTGGTTTGGGAAAGCATGTTTTTCAAAGGGGAATTGTATACATTTTCATTTTGTTCATTCGAGGGTTTCTGTTGCCATGTTTCTTTTTGTTGGACATGTTGTCTAGTAGAAGCGGCATGTTTAGGATGTTTTATTTTTGTGTAACTAGAAGTAGCTTAAAAGTACTTAACAACCAATAAATGCACATGTGTTTGATGTTTTGGAACTGTTGGAAAAAAATTACCCTTTTAAATATTTTTGTTGTATATTTAGTTGTATATGTGACTACAAGGCATGAATATTCTGGATCTTTTTATAGCATTTAAGTGATTAACATGTTTGTTGTAGCTTAAGCGTATGAATCGGATAGGTAGTGTGTGATGCCCCAACGTGTACCATGTGTGAGTGATTTCTTACCTAGTTTTATGTTTTGGGGGTGATCTAGAACTTTCCTGGTTAGTCCTTTCTTAGGTTAGAGGATAGTTAGTTAGGAAAGGGTCATAGGCCGCTTTTGAATTAGCTTACTTTTATCCTAAATTGCTCTACCCATTAATTAAGTATCCACCCGTCAAATGTTTGAGTGTTAATTGATAATTTTTTTATCATCCCATTCACCTTTTTAGTTGAATGTAATAAACATGTTTTGGTCCTGGTCCCTCCATGGACATTTTGAACCTCGGTCGGGGAAAAATGCCTAAGTTGAGGATGGCTATTGTAGGGGTATGTAAGCTTGTAGAGGAAATAAAAGGAGGAAAAGCTAATAATGAAAAGCGTTGGTGTGAAAGAAAAAGAAGAAACATAAAAAAAGAAAAGAAAAATCTCGAAAAAAAAAGAAAGAGTGAAAAAAAAACCACACCCACTAGTTGAATGATGAATTAAATGAAGAAAAGGGAGAAAATGAAGAAAAAGGGGGAAAAGTTAAAAGTGGAGAAACAAGTTGTGTAGTTCCAAGGAGGGTTAGTCATTATTATCCATATTTACCACGGGATCCCAAGCCCATATTACAAACCAATAAAGTCATATCGTGATCCTAGCCTAACTATACGAAAAGCCGAGTAAGAAAATAAGGGCAAGCCTATGATATCACCTGTGTAGTATTTTAACTTCTTTAGAGAATGTGACTTTGATTGATAGTAGCTATTCCTATATATATATATATATATCATTGCATTCTGCCAATATTCTATGTAAATAACATTGATAGCTCGGTTTTATCTGTTAATGATTCAACTCCATCTCTAGATCCCTTTTTGTCATGAGTTATAGTTTCATGTATTCATAGTTAGTTGGGTTTTGGAAAAAAAAGGAGTCAGTACTTTATAGTGCTCATGTTTGCAAATTTTTGTGTCGTTGGTTGTAGTGCTTGTACTTTACTTTCCTAGTCAAGCGTCGTGTTGTAGTAATGCGGTTTTGCACGAAGACATGCAAAGTTTTAAGTTGAAATTGTTTATGTCTTGTGATTTTACAACCGCATTTTGACATTGGAAATTTAGAAAATATGGTTGGTCTTAGGTATGTTTATACAAATTTGAAGTGCTTTTTACTTTATTTTTCGGGGAAGTTGGAATTAAGAGTTAGATTATGAAAAGAAGAAAAGCAAGAAAATGAGCCCGTTACGGAGCTTGATGCGGCGGTACCTAGCAATCATGGTAGAATTCAAAGAATTGCACAAGTGTTGGACCAACATCGACTCGTAAGTACGAACCATACCTAAATGTCGTGAAAAACTTCGAGAAAGACTATGCACTTATGAAGCTGACAAGTATGAGAAAACTATGAACTATAGTGTCAACATGGCTAGTAAAATGGAGTCATGGAAAAGTTTAGAGAATAGGTCGGTTAGCGGTGCAAAGGTACGACGAGTCCAGAGTCATACCCGAGGATTCATGGAAAAATCAAGGATGCCGAGACTTCGCAAGACCGAACCACGACGGGCAATGCTCTGACTATTAACTTCACCATACGAGTCATACCAACTCGGAGACTTGGAAAATTTAGAAGGCTGCTTCATATACTACGGATGGAACATACAAATCATACCATCGTACTGCGACTCGTAGGACATGTCGAAAATAACATCTTTGTTAATATAGAAAAAAATTTCAATTATTTGTTTAAATACTTTTTAGAATTTTTTTTGGACATTATTTTACTTTTATAATCGTGATATTTGGTTTTCCTAACGCTACTTGGAGATCAAATACACAAATTGCTTGAATAATCTATCATTTCTCTTTTTTTTCGAATAGTTTTGATTGTGAATTTATCAATTGGATTTTTCTTCAATCGTAATTTTAAGTGGTTAATTATTTTTCTTTCATGAAATCTAATTCTTTTCTTGCAATCATGAATAGCTAAAACCTATAAACTAGGGTTGTGGGAACGATGGTGGAATAATTAACTACGGTAAACGTGGTGATTCAAACCAATACGCATCTTTTGTATTTTTAATCTCTTCATCATAAACATTTCTTAACGATTGTGCAACATTAAGACTTACTGTATTCCTTACTTTCTTGAATCTAGAGCGAGATTAGGAAGAAACGATATAGCCTTAAACTTTAGCTTCATTGAATAACTTGAGTTGCGGTCGTAGGATAGTTAATTTGGAATAGCGATAGGTTAAAGTGAAATCACTAAAGAGACCTAATCCACTAATTGAGTATAGTGTCAAGAGGGACGAATCGGTCGTTTGGATGAACCTAAGTTCTCGGTTTTCTGGGCTAAGTATTAGGATAGCTCGCTAGTGTAATAATCAAAGTTGTTATGAAATCATGGGGAAAACTTCCTAGTTAATTTACTTAAACTTAATCTGACACCAATTTACCACATTCTTACTTGATTATTTCTTTAAACCCCCAATTAGGGAAATAATTGAACTAAAAAAGTATAAATACTATTCTACATCGACCATATTACACGTGGGATGGAGACTGACCTTGGTGGGTTCTTTATTTACAACGTACGTATTTATACTTCTTCGGGGTGTTAAGCGTATCAAAGATTCTTATAAGCCGTACTCCAAGTGAGCATACATGAAGACCAACTTGCAACCCTGGCTAGGAGGTGTATTTGCTGCCACACTTGAGGTATGAACCATGAGAGGCATGATATCATTCATGGGCCCGTTCGGGCATGGAGACACTCTCAAGAAGGAACCCATCATAGCTATGGCGGCACGTAGTTTGAAACATGGGTATCTTTGGAACTCCGGCCTACTCGGTGATAAATACTACTCTTAAAATATATATAGTGTTGATATCATAATCATAAAACATAATTGTGTTTTCATGAGATAGTTAGAAATCATGAAATTTATAAATTTAGCAATACGTGAACTAGTTATGAAAATATTGCTAAGAAATCGACCATGATACACATTAGCTTGATATTCATGAGATTCATACATACTTGAGTAAAATCATGCTAGCTTAAAAATAGAAAATCATGAGAGCTTTTCATAGAAATAATGTAATTATAATTTAAAAACATAAATAGAATCATGAGAGAAACAATTTCATAGGAGATCATAGAGTTTTTAGTCACAAAGGGTCTAACCCTAGAGATTCATGAAAATCATAGATGGAGACTTGAAGGAATTGAAATGATATAATTGAGCTTGGACTAGGAATGAGGGCGGAGGAAATCCCACATTCATGACCCCACATACTTGGTCTTTGATAAATTCTTTCTTAAACTTGAGACCCAAGAGAGTTGAGAAGAAGAAGAACCCTAATTCTTTGGGAGCCTTGAGAGGTTTGATCTCTAATCTATGGTGTTTGAAAAGATTGAGGGTTTAGGGTAAGTATAAGTCTCTAATACACCCTTAAGGAAATATAAAACAACCTAATTTAGGAGTTAAGCATTATAGGAAGTTATAAAATACCCTTAGAAGCTGACAAAAATTTATCCGTTAGTGACCACAACCCAACCTACGGTCGAAGGTTCTTACCACGACATACTGGGTGTCTTGGTTTGTGATCCTGCTGCTTTAGTCATTCTCTAAACATCCTACCATGGGCACTCACTGTGATACGTACCACCTTAGCAAAGGCCATACCATAGCTCATGGTTTCCCAAAATCTACGAACACTTCTACGAATCCTTCTCACGACTCTTGAGTACGAATAGTAAAATCTTGGTATGAGTCATGGGATGCAATATCATGGTTTCTTGACCAATTATTTTTTGTTTTCTCTGGACCTCGTAGCACAACTCTTGGTACAACTAGTACCATCCTTCCCGCAGCGAGAATCTTCTTGAGAAATTTTTCACTTTTGCTGGTTCATATTTCATATCTAGGGTCTAGTCTTAGAGACTTTTCGGGGTGTTATAATATACTAAGGAAGAAAAACTTGTTATTGAAATTACTTGCGAGAGAGCAAAGAGATTCTAGTGTGCTTATGGTGGTCTGATGATGCTGCTTAGGAGTTTCTTCGTATACGAGTGCAAAGAAATATAGGAAGCTCTCGGACCTCTCATGAAGGAATGAATCGGGAAGTCTAAGATTGATATGTGCTAAAATCGTGGTATGAGCTGTTTAGGATGGAGGATGGTGAATCTATTCATGACATGCACAAAAAGTTCTCACCTATTGTGAATGAGATGTACTCGCTCGGGAGACCATTCCCAATAGTATGGCTATGAGAAAACTATTGAGTGGAATCGTGGGAAAATAAAGTGGGAAGCCATCTACGAGGCGGGGACCTTAACTCTGATGACTATGGATGATTTGATTGGGAAGGTCAAGATATATGAACTCAAGAAGTCTTAAGAAAGAGATATGAGCGATTTACACAAAGAAAAGAACCTGGTCCATAAGGTGACTGACGGTGGGGATGACAACATGGCTCTACTTACTCGAGATTGTAGTAAATCATAAGAAGGTTGTAGTACTGGAAGATGAATTCCTTCAAAGCACATTGAGAAAAATCTTTGAGATCGATCATCTCACAAGTGTGGTGAATCAGGACACTTCATGATAATACTTTGATAGAGTTAGAATACAAATGAAATTTGTCTAAAGAGTCTAAAGATTGCAGGGAGAAGTTAATTTCAATTTCCCAATCGAAGACTTGCCACAAAAGAAGCTGACTAGTATGGTGGCTTGATTCGGGCGCTATGGGAGACACCTCTAATGATGAATCTAAAGCAACCCACATGAACATGATGATCGCTCTCTTATATCCATAGATGATTCGGATGAAGATGCATTGGATCTAATGGCTAACTTAGACTTAGAAAATGAAGAAGAAAGAAATTAGGTAAGCTTCCTTGGCTAAAATCAAAATAAAACTTACTCTCAAAGAAATTAGCATCTCTCTCCTTATTCTTATTAATGAATACAATACTCTATACATTGAAAAAAATAAATCATGAAAGTATTTTCATCTCTCATGTTTAATGAGTAGAAAACTCGAAGAGGACAAAAGAGATTTAATGAAAAAGGCTGAAGAGTGTGAAAACATTCATAAGGACAATTTTGAAAAAGAAAAAATTATCAAAATCACTCTAGAGAGTCACGAGCCCCTTGCATCTGGTGAATCGAGTCTACAAAACATCTAGGAAAAATAAAGCTAAACTAGAGAGAACTTTGAAATGGACCAATTCCTCTAAACTCTTATTCTCAATGCATGAAAATTATTCTAATAAAAAACTGACATTTAGAGTAAAAAAATGGCACACACAACAACGAGTATGGGTGTAAAATGCATCACATCTTTTGTCTCATTGTGGGTTTGTATCTGGTCATTTCAAGAACAATGCATAATCAAGCAAAGGGCTAAAAAATCTTTTTGAGTATGCAAGTACTAGAACCAAGTTTGGAAATACAAAATCCAAATATGGACAATTGAAAATAAATAGGAATGTTATTTTGCCACCATGGACTAAGAGAAATTTGATTCACCCATTTAAAAATGAAAAGGGACCCAAGCTTGTTTGGGTACCCAAATCTATCTTCGACTTGTGTGAAAGTTAAAGTCGGAGAAGAGAAACCTAATGCTAGAATAGTTTTGTCCGGTATATGGCAGGTGGTAGAAAATTTTTTCGACTTAACCAATCATAAAAGGCGGAAATGTTGCCTTTGGAAACGAAAAGAAGGGTGAAATTGTTGGCATTGACAATTTGGACGATCCATGTCTCAAGAAATCGAAAATGTATTATGTGAAAGGGTTAAAACATAATGTGTTAGAGCATTTTACAAATGTGTGCTGACAATGGAACTGTCTTATTCACTTTAGGAGGCGCAAAGTAAACAACTTAAAAATAGGGAACCTAGTACTCGGGGGACGGGGCTAAAAATGTGTACAAGGCCAACATCTTGGATCCCATTGGAGAGGAACCTTATTTTTTGAGTATGATGATAGATAGCTCTCTTCCACAGCACAAACATACGAGATATGTTAGTTTAACAAATACGACGAGCTTGTTGGAAGGAACTAGTACTTATATTTCTAAAACCAAGTTCAAGGATAGCTTGACATGTGATGCTGTACGAAGAAAAATATATGAGTCCTTTTAAACCTATAAGAAGATAGTCGGTACTTTCGAGATGTCTCCAACTTATTCATATGAATTTGTGCGGACCCATGAGAGGCACAAGAAGATGAGGAAAGAGATATGTGTTTGTCGAGTAGACGAGCGCCTCGGGTTCACCTGGACGCTATTCTTAAGGATACAAAGATGAAACACTTGAGGTATTTTTCATATTTTTCAACGGAGTGCGAAGAAGCTGAACGGTGAATTGGTACGCATCGGGTCGAGACCATGGAGGCGAGTTTGAAAACTCAAAGTTTACGGAATATTGTGTGGATTGGGAATTGATAATAACTTCTCAACACCAAGAACACCCCTAACAAAATGGTATTTTAAAAGGAAGAATAGAACCTACGGAAGATATGGCTAGGACTATGATGATAGATGTTGGTTTGTCACATTGACTACACGCAAGTGCACGTGGTCGAACAAGTAGTAAGTGGCTTAAGTAAACCAAGTATCGATCCAGCGGGGGCTGGACTACGAGGCAAAAATCACCTCAAGTGTCGATTTACTTTACTCTAAAATTACGACAACGAAGTGTAAAAAGAAAAGTTTTATATTTTGCGAACTATTTTTATACTAAGGTAAAATAATTATACAAGTGAGTCGAACTATGAATGTGAGCATGCGAGGCTAAAACGAGCAATGTAAAGAAATTAATTATCGATCTCGTGGTTTATCTTTTCTCGGTTGCTATTCGGAACTTATGCACATGGATTAAAACTCTCGTATTTAACTTGACTTAAGAACCATGAACCTTCCGCCTACATGTCGTGATAAGAAGAAATTCATGTTCTAGCCATACAAACTAGATTCCACACTTGACTAATACGACTTTCGGGTATATTTCTATCACGAAGGTAATCAAATTCTCCATTTTCCCCGAACTAAGAAAAGATCATATCTATTAATTCACAACTCCCGGTTCCGTGCCCTCTCGGGTGGCTTAGGACTTTTTAGTTTACATTAACATTGGCCGAGATGTTAATACGGTAAGAACAAGAATTAAATAGAACAACCATAAAAGAAAAGATGAAACAACCAAATAATCAACAATTACATTTCAATACAATTGTTCCCCAACCTCGGCAAAAGAAGGGAATTAGCCACTCATTTGTGGATTGAACATCGTTAAATGTGTGTAAATCATACAAACAATTGAAAGAAAGAAAGAAAGGGATAGAGAAAACCCTAAAATTTCGTCCTCTCAAGTATTTCTTGACCCACCGCTTCTTGCTCCACCAAGTCGAATAATTAAAAATAAACCAAAGTTTGTTATTTATGCGGGAGAATTTTTCCGAGGAATAACAAGCAACGTGTCAGTGCATCGCGAACACTCAGTGACAGTTACTGCTATGAGCTCTCACGGAATTTAGCGTCCGGTAATTTGCCCCCACGTGGCAAGGCATGCAACGCGGAGCATGCTGACGTGCCACGGTGCAAGCGTGCACCTCCAGCTGGAATGTGATATCCGAGTAATTCCAACGTGCCACAGCTCGATCGCGGACCTTCTCTGGAAATTCTTGAAATTATATCTCCGGAAAGAATCACATCAGTGATAGCGTGTCACGGCTCCATCGCGGAGCCTCTTCATTCCTTACTTCTCCATTTCCACTTCCACTTTCGCTCCAGAGTCCATCTCGATTCCTCCCAACGGCCATTTAGCTCCATAAAAAGTATGTTTTTCTGCCAAACAACGCTAATCATGTTGGTTAGTATAAAATTCACACTTCCACAATTTACATGAGAATGTACTAACATTGTTGGATAAGCAGAGCCAGCAGGTGCATTTTGGTATCAACTTTGGGCATATAAAATGTACACAGGTCACCTACCCCACACTTAAAATGTTGTTCGTCCTCGAACAATACTCTTATACCTCATGCAATTGACATCCCATCATGGATACTTTGGCTCGACAATCAGGAGCTCACGGTTACAACGACTATTTACATACAAATCATCGAAAACATGCACATCATTCGTTACACTAACATCAAACATATCAAGACCACCTAGACATCCTGATCTGACTCTCGGTATCGGCAAACTCATGCACATTAGCTGACTAAGATGTCAGAGCCACGAATTTATTCTTTCGTCCAACATGTGCCCTCGCACATAAGAGTTTCCCTGTTTTAATCACATGAACTACAAAACAATTCATGGGGTATAGACACACCAATTTCGCTCTTTCCATACGAATTCATTTGTTGTGTCGTGAACCATAAGCTTGCCTCTAGTGTTTACTCCACTAATATAGGGTGATGTAAGATCACGTGGACTGCGGATTGTAATGTAAACTACGGAACTAGTATATCTTTTGGCTAACAAATAATAACGACTAGCATCCTTAAGCGCTTTTTCCATACATCCCGTCATATTCTAGGCATAAGTTATTTCTTCCTCCTCCCAACCTTGTAGTCTTTCTTAATTACATTTTTTTTTTCTCAACTCCTTTCATAGCCCCCACACCGAGACAAACAACAAAGATTTGTTCATTTTTATTTTCTTTACATCAGCGAAGTGCACCTTTGACTCTTTTCTTTCTTTTCATCACTTTGCTTTTTCCCTCTCTTTATTTTCTTTTCATCATTTCACTCCTTTACACCGTGGAAAAATTATTTTTTCGTGGCGCTTAAGAGCTTCGGATTAGGTTTACGGACAATGAAAAGAAAGGGTTAAGCTTAGTTTACACCTTTTTGACAAAAGAAAAAAAAAAAAAAATAGGTTAAAGGCTCGATGGAGCTAACTAGGATTTGACATTCAAGGTGGGTATATAAAAGAAAAGAAAAGCGTTAGGCTAAACAAGAAACGCCTACATCATTTCCCACACTACACACTTCCTTCATTTCGTTTTCGTATACACACCGAGGGCAAGTTCTAGACACTTCCACGATAGCATGGAATAAACAAACCTCACTATACACTCATTGCACATGCTGTTTCAGAGACATATTCTGAGACTCTTTAATCGGCTAATTACGGGAATTCAAAATTAAGCCTCGATCACAGATCGAATTACGTGCAGTATCTCACATATGTACAAAAATTTGCATGCTTTCAAACGGAATCATCTTTGAAATATAAACATGTATATACAACACGCAACCCAGAGTTTCGTAGCCATAGAGTAGCAACATGCATGGGATACAACCAAACAAACCAAAAATTGAAAATAAAACTACTCCTATGTTGCATTTCCCTTAAGGCGGTCGTCATCCATCTCCATCATAGGGAGCGGTCACTGTTGCCAACCGGTTCAATGGGACTCTTCTCAGAAGCGAAAACAAGCTCACGAGAAACCCAGACAATACAAATAATTAATGAAAATTTTTTAAAAATATGATAATTTCGACAAAACTATTTACACAACGGCTAACGCATTCAACGGGACACACGGCTTCACAAAGATACAATACGAAACATACCTCAAAAAGCAAGGTCACAATATTTTCAAACACGACAACGAGAACATGCAATTACATACCAAAACAAGGCAAAAACCGGCACACTTCTTCTCCCCACCCCACACTTAAAATCGAACACTTGTCCCCGGTGTTCATACAATCACAAAACACAAAGGTGGGTGGTGAAACTCCTGATCAATCAAGTATTCCACTTCTTCATCGGTCTTTGCTTGCCCTCTCATCTCCCATTATGCAGATCTCCCTAAGTCGTCCTCCTCCCAGGCTCAACGTCGGAATCCTCGTGACGTGTCTCCTCATCAGTGGGGACATCATCATCCACGGGCTCCGTGAAAATTTGGGCCCACCACGACATAGTGCCACGGCATTTTCGCAAAGGGGTAATCTAGGTCATTTTCCCTGACTCATCCTCGTTCTTAGGTCTCAGCTATCCGTATTGGAGCATCGCATCCAGACGTGCGAGGCCATATCTTGAGTCATCCAGAGCATGTGCTCGGCTAGTGTAGAGCGGCCGTGAGTGGTGTCAGTGCCTTAGTCTTTGTGTGACATCGCGACGCCTCTCCATCTGCGGGATATAATCTAGGGCCTCTTCCTCTACCTCCGGGCCGCGGCGTGGTCGGCTGACCGCCAAACACAGTACTGTGCCCTTGATGCAAAACGGGCTCTCTTAAATGGCGGATATGATCACAGCCCCTACATTTTATCTCCAACCCTTTCATCGGGGCATACACCCGAGGCATAAAATCTGATGAGATGTCATCATGTGCACCCCCGAGGAATCAAAGCAGGAGCAAACAATCTTCGAGATCTGGCTTCCTGTATCTATGAAGTAGAGACGATATCGATGGTAGCCCCTCTCCCTTATGCATGCTCCCAGTGTGCGATCGATCGGAGCTCCACACAATGCGTCGATATCACTTGGGTGGAGTGATATTCAGGCTGCTTAGGAGTACATGGGCATCGGTGTTTGCGCCCCCTGTATGGCATTTAAGTGATGAGGCTCAAGTGTGACAATCCCCGGCCCCTTATCTTGATGGTGTATTGCCAGGAGGCGTCGGGTTCCAATTTACGTAGAACTCCGAGATCAAGTGCGGTGCACTCCTCGGGCTCGTCAAAAATGAGCGCGGCCGCGGTGTCAATCAGGTGTACAATGCGTAGGAACTCCTGTAACGATGGGTCCACTTGCAATATGCTCTCAGGGGAAGTACTTGTTCTCCTTGTGCTTCGTGTACCACTTCTTCCCTTCCTCATCACCCATCGGGTTCTTGTGTGCTTGGCCCAGCGCGTGGGCTTGGCCCAATTAGCTGCTTCAGGAGCTGCACTATTCCGGTCTTAACCTCTTTCTTCCGGCGCACGATGTAGATGCGCCCTTTCCTTTGTCTTACTTTGCTTGCCATTGTTCCTGTCAAAGAAAGCGGAGGCAGTCCCGATAATGAGTTAAATTAAAATTAGCTTCAACTAAGGTTGGTTTAGAGGCTCGGCCACCCCCCACACTTAGTTTTCGGCCATAATTACGGCATCACGGCGCAGAGATCATCCTTATTTTATTATTTTACATAAAAACAAAAAAGCCAAAAACAACAGCTTGATGAAAATGCCTCGTGCATTCGGCGGATACGACACTATAACCTCATGCTCTCAAACCGTGCGGCCCAATCACAACCTTACCATCGATCACATTTCATCACCTAGCACTTAGCTAAAAAGAAATACAAATTCTATCAACTCAACCTAAGCAATTCCCCCATTTCTATGTGATTCGATAATTTCATGCAATTTCAACCAATTTGTTCCCAGAAAATTCATCGCTTCTTTAGCATAATATGTTAAGCACAACACAAGTCAACGCACCCAACATGCTTACAAACCAACAATTTTTCACATTTCACCCAAATTCAATTTCTCCCTATTCTGCTTCCCAACCCTAGCTACAATTTCACAACCAAATTCGATCAAGCAACATGTAATTTTCGCGTTCATATAATCAGCACGATACTACGGAACAACAAACAACCATAACTCAAATGAATTTAAGTTAAATTTATACTGAGGGCAAGGGTTACTTTGCTATCATGCTTGAAATCGAAATATTTAGCAAAATTTAGGTTGAGTTAAGAACCATACCTTTAATCCAGATAATATCGAAGAAAAGTTGAAAAAATTTCGTGCCTAAGCCCAGGTGCCACGTTGGGGAAGGGGAAATTTTGGGTGTTTGTCGCGGAGGATGGGAAATGGGAAGAAATAGAGGTAATTTTGGTGTTAAAAAGGGGATTTTCGCGCGGGTCGCCGGTGACCCGGTGTGAGCTGACGCGAATTACACCTCAACGTGTCCCGGTGGGTAACGCGGAGCATCACCTCCGTGACACGGAGCCACTCCGCGCGTAGGCTCGCTGTTTTGCCACTTTAAAATTTTCATGCCTCGTTTTCTCTTTTGCACTCCTTGCATTTTTTTCCTCAGATCAACACAAACTATATCTTACACGAAATCGGTTAGAATCCCCTGAGTTTGAAGAACACAATATTTTATTTATATTAAAACATAAATTATCATAATTAAATAATATATTTTTTCTTTTTCTTTTTTCTTTTTCTTTTTTTTTCTTTTTATCTGCCACAATCATAAAAACAAAAATTCACCGGTTGCCTCAGTGCGGCGCACAGTTTACCATCGCGGCTCGGACGTCGTTTCGCTCATTCGCCCCAGGGTGAAGGACATTTTCTCACGACTCGCGTCCTCGCCGCATCCAAGCTTACCTGTCGGGGAATTCGTCCCACCAACTCACGGAGACTCAACGCCGGGCTTGACTTGACTTGCCAGGCTGCGTTGTGTAGGAAGTTCCTCGTACGGCCAGGGAGCTTGGTGGCCTTGTACACATCGAACACCTCCACCTTATCATGTGCTCGAATCGTGAGCTGCCCTGTATTTACGTGCATCGACGCTTTCCGGTAGCCAAGAAAGGCCGTCCCAAAATAAATGGAAGCAGTAAACAAAGTCGGCTTACTACAAAATCTCTTTGGGAAGATCAAGGGCTGAGCTTGCACCAGCACGTGCTCCACAATTCCACGTCTGGTCTTGCCAAAGAAACGTCGTGGAAATTTGCAAGATCCTTTGTTGTTGGTCTAGGACTCCCTAGCCACTAACTTCTTGAATCTAGGAGTCGGCATCAAGTTAATGCTCGCTCCCAAATCACATGTCAGGAGCTCGGATACTGCGGGTGTTAGTTGAATTGTAGAAGCTCCCAGGGTCTTTGAGCTTTGTAAGCTGATCGGTTTTGTGTCAGGGAAGTGCACTCTCAAGTAAGAGCCGCAAGTGGCATACTCGGTAAGCTTTGCTTTTGTTGGCCACGATGTCCTTTAATATGTATTGCGTACTTAGGCATTCCTGAAAACATCAACAAGAGGTAAGTTAATGTGTACATGTTTAAGCACCTCCGTGAACTTTTTGAAACACGCCTCCTCCTTGTGTTTCTTTGTCGTTGAGGAACGGGGTGGAGGTAACTGCAGTTCGGCATCCTTGTTCTTCTCCCTCTCATCATTTTGCTCCCTCTCAGATTCTGCTGCTCATTGTTGAGTGGTCTTTTGGGTTCCACCTCCTTCAGTGCACAAACCACTCACTACGTGGTCCTTTGCATTTCACACCTTTGGGGTTGAAGTGCATGACCATTTCGCGAAGTCCTCACTCTGAGCACAGTGTTTTGGGCTCCGTCAAGCTGTGGCTGATACTCCAGTAGCCTTGGTAGCTATGTTATTCTTAACCTCATTTGCCAATTTAACATAGTCGGCACGCAATTGAGCTTTGTTAGCTATCAATGTCTTGAACATCTCCTCAACTTGTTGGGTGATGGTGGTGGAGGAGGGCATTATTTAACCACATACTATGGCCAGTAATTCTGTGGCCCTCCTTGATTCCCTCGCACCCCACGGCTTGAACTCATCACACGATTGTTGTTGCCCCCCAAGAAATTTGGGTGATTCCTCGAGTTAGAGTTGTAGGCATTTACCATAATGTTGGTGATTGTTCCTTTGTGCATTGCAGACAAAGTTCACTTAAGTCAGGATTTGCTCCTGACACTCGGTGAGTGTTCATTATAGCCACTTCACACCAAATTTGTTGCCTTTGCATTCCTTTGGGGCTTGAGGCCGGCTCGAAGCTCGAGTTGCGTAGGTCTTGAGTTGATTACCAGAAATATTCTCTGTGCAGCGATAGGCATAAACCCATCACTTCCAAGACTCGGGCACTTTCCTTGCTCACTCCCGCCCAGAAGAGTGCGTGCACTCACGGATTTCCTGCGAAATACGATTAAGCAAAGTATCTGACTCCTCGTAAGTCTTTTCTAATACTTGTCCCAATTATGAGTCGGCAAGATTTTTGTGGGGTTCCAAACCCTCGATAAAAGTGTGCACCGGCACATCATTGGATTGGTGATGAGGAACTTGATCCTGTGACGATTTGAATCTCTCCCGAGCTTGTCCTGATTCTCTCCTTTCTCTTTGTTTGAAACTTAGAATTTGACTTAAGTCTTGTATTTCTAGGAAGGAAAGAGCGGATCAAGAACTTCTTTCTGAATCATCCCATGTGGTTATAGAGTTCGGTGGCTTAGCTTTCAACCGTTTCGGCTTCTCCCAAAAGTGAAAAAGAACAGTTTAAGCGACATAGTGTTGACCTCCGGCGGGGATGTAAGTGTCACTTATCTCCAAAAAGGTTTGAAGATGTTGTTGTGGATCCTCGTGAGGGAGACACATGAAGCCCCGCTTGTGCAGCAATTGCACCATGTTATTTAGCTCGAACCTCCCTTCTGGCTCGGGTTTGCGAATACTAGATGTATCATTGCTAGCATGTGGGATTGCCACATCGCGAAACAATTCTAGTTTGCCCATTTCCTCGGGCACTAATACTACCGCGCAGAGTGGTGGATTATGTGGTTGCTCCATGATTGTTTAATGCAGCTAACGGTATTCTCTCTAGAGCTTCTCTCGTTGGCGATGGAATTGTCTTTATGGGTCCCAGGATGGATCCTGACTCTTTGTCTCTTGCCGAGTGTTCAACAAATCTGTTATACGCAAAATACGGGCTAAGACCAAGTTGTCAACACTTAAATAAAGAAATAGCAAACTAACACTTTTAAGAAAAATTATAATTTCACCAATTGCAGTCCCTAAGACCGCGAGCGCCAAAAACTTGTTCGGCTGTCGGTGACTACACGCAAGTGCACATGAGTCGAAAAAGTAGTAGAGGCTGGCTTAAGTCAAGCCAGTATCGTCCCAAAGGGGACTGGACCACGGGGCAAAATCACCTCAGTGTCAATTTACTTTACTCTAAAAAATGCGGACTATGAAGTGTAAAGAAAAGTTTTTATATTTTGCGAACTATTTTTATACTAAGGTAAAATAATTATACAAGTGAGTACGAGCTTATGAATGTGAGCATCTTTAGAGGCTAAAACGAACATGAAAGAAATTAATTATCGATATACGTGGTTTATCTTTTCTCAAGTTGCTAGTCGAAACTTATCACATGGATTAAAACTCTCGTATTTAACCCAACTTAAGAACCATGAACCTTCCGCCTACATGTACGTGATAAGAAGAAATTCATGTTCTAGCATTACAAGCCCAGATTCCACACTTGACTAATACGACTTTCGGGTATATTTCTATCACGAAGGTAAATCAATTCTCCATTTTCCCAAACTAAGAAAAGACCATATCTTATTAATTCCACAACTTTCCAATTTCGTGCCCTCTCGGGTGAAACAGATTTAGTTCACATTAACATTGACGGTCAATCGGTAAGAATAGAGTGAGCGAACAACCATAAAAAGAAAGATGAAACAACCAAATAATCAACAATTACATTTCAATACAATTGTTCCTAACCTCGCGAAAGGGAATTAGCCACTCATTTGTGGATTAAACATCGTTAAATGAGTGTAAATCATACGAACAATTGAAAGAAAGAAGAAAGGGATAGAGAAAACCCTAAGAATTTTCGTCCTCTCAAGCGCTGTAACCCACGCTCTTGCTCCTGAGTCGGAATAATTAAAAATGAACCTAAGTGTTCTATTTTATCTTGGGAAAATTACCCGGAATAACAAGCAACGTGTCACGGAGTGCGTCGCGAACCTTCCTCCCGTGACACGGTTCGCTTGTGAGCTCTCGGAATTTAGCGCGTCAGGTAATTTCCCCCAACGTGGCACGGCATGCGGCGCGGGCATGCCGGCGTGCCACGGTGCAGCCCGCGCACCTCAGCTTTGGAATGTCAAAATCAGGAAATTTGTTCCAACGTGCCACGCTCGATCGCGGACCTTCTCCGGAAATTCTTGAAATTATATCTCTAGGACAGAGAATGCATGCGATGGCGGCGTGTCACGGCTCCGCCCGCGGAGCCCTGCTATTTCTTGCTTCTCCCGATTTGCTTCCTTGCTCGCTCCAGTGCGTCTCCAGATTCCTCGACATGCATCTTAGCTGTCCATCTCCGATTCCTCCCAACATGCATCTTAGCTCCATAAAATGTATGTTTTTCCTGCAAAACAACGCTAATCATGTTGGTTAGTATAAATTCACACTACCCTACAATTTACATGAGAATGTACTAATATTGTTCGATAAACAAGGCAAAACCGATGCATTTGAGTATCACTTGGGCATATAAATATGCCCCAGATCAATAGCCAGTGGACTATCACAAGGATATTGGGCAGAGGTAGTTAATACAACTTGTTACTTGATAAATAGATGCATGATTGGACCCTTACTTGACAAAACTCCCTATGAATTGTTGAAGGGAAGAAAGCCAAATCTGGATCACCTTAGAGCATTAGATGCAAGAGCTACTTTCACAACAATGGAAAGGATGCATTGGAAAAATCTGATGTCAGGAGTGACGAAGGAATTTTTCTTGGCTACTCTTCTCATAGTAATGCATATAAAATCTTAAACAAGAGGACTGCATTAAGGAGAGTGTTCATGTGATCTTTGATGAACAAAATTCAGTGAATTGCCCAAGATCTCAAGGAGATATAGAAGAGATTGGTGTGACACCAAACATAAATACTCAGGGGGAACTAGGTACACTGGATGAGAATGATCAGCAGGGACATCTGGATGCATCCATATTCCCTGAAATTAATGGACAAGTCACCATACCATACATGTCACACCATAGGTCAGCAGATGAAGTGGAACCTACGACTAGTCAAGTTCAACATACAGAAGGATCTGGTTCATCCCGTGAACCAGATCATCTAGATACATAGGCCAACAACTGGAAGCATAAAAGCTTTCATCCTATTTAATACATGCTCTCACCATTGGAATCTGGGATTCAAATCAAATCAAGATTGAGAAACATGCATGCCTTCACAGCTTATTTATCCATTATTGAGCCAAAAAATATAAAAGAAGCACTATAGGATGCAAACTGGATCAATGTTATGCAGGAAGAACTGGAACAATTCAAATGCAGCAGAGTGTGGTACGTGGTCCCTCATCCTGACAATATAACAATTATAGGAACCAGATGAATCTTCAGAAACAAGCCTGATGATCAAGGAACCATTGTCAAAAATAAAGCACGATTAATAGTTTAATACAATCAGGAAGAGGGAATTGACTACAATGAGACCTTTGCTCCAGTAGCTAGGATGGAAGCTATCGGAATCCTTATTGCTTTTGCTACACACATGAGGTTCAAATTATTTCAGATGGATGTTAAAAGTTCTTTCCTAAATGTTTATCTACATGAAGAAGTTTATGTGAAACGGCTCCAAGGATTTGAAGATCACAAATCACCAAATCATGTGTATAGACTAAAAAAGGTTTTTTATAGGCTTAAACAAGTATGAAGAGCGTGGTATGACTAGCTATCAAGCTTCCTCCTAAATCACGGCTATGGTAGAGGGAAAATTGAAAATACTCTATATCTTAGAAAGAGGGGGGAGGACATACTATTGTTCAGGTTTACATTGATGATATCATCCTTGGAGCCACTAATCAAGTTCTGTGTGTGAATTTACAAAGCTCGTGAATAACGAGTTTTACGTAAGCATGATGGGAAAGTTGAATTATTTTCTAGGGTTACAAATCAAGCAGACAAAGGAAGGAATATCAATCCACCAGAAAAAATACATCAAGGAATTGTTGATGAAGTATGACATAGAGAACTCCTAAATGAATACTACTCCCATGGAAACCATCACTCGACTGGACACTAATCAAAATACAAAGGTTAAGGACACAAAGTACAGGGGAATTATTGGGTCTCTACTATATTTAACTATGAGCATACCTAAACATAATGTTCCTTGAAAATGAGGGTCGAGGATGAAGAGGAACTCTTCCGAGTACACCANGGGGAATTATTGGGTCTCTACTATATTTAACTATGAGCATACCTAAACATAATGTTCAGTGTGGGGTTGTGTGCAAGATTTCAATCAAGTCCCAAGGAATCCCACTTGAAGGCATTCAAACGAATTCTGAGGTATCTCAAAGAAACAATGGACCTGGTTCTCTGATATCCTGCTAGTAACTCTTCCAAACTCATCGGGTATGCAAATGTAGATTATGAAAGATTCATCATAGACAAGAAGAGTACATCTGGAATGACACACTTTTTGGGACCTTACTTAATCTCATGGGCGATTAAGAAGCAAAGCTCAATCGCTTTGTCTAATGCTGAAGTAGAATATGTTGCAAATACTTTCTTTTGTGCTCAACTCCTGTGGATCAAGAAAAAATTGGAAGATTATGAAATGAAAATGGAAAAAATACCCATCCTATGTGACAACATTAGTGCAATAAACATCTAAGAATCTAGTCCATCATAAAAGAACCAAACACATTGACGTACGACATCACTTTCTGAGGGATAATATGGAAAAGGGTATTATGATAGAATTCTGCAAGACAGATGATCAAGTGGCTGACATTTTTATGAAGGCTTCAAGAAGGGAACCATATGAGAGAATTTGTGTGGAACTTGGACTTATCAAATTCAACTAACTCTGTCCATATCATCCTCTTTCTTTTAACTAGAAATTAGTTTATTCTTATGCTTATCAAGTCTCATTGTATCTTAATTGCTAATCTAGTATTGTATCTTTGATTAGGTACACACCTCAAATAGGCTACAATAGAAGTGTTTAGAAATTGATGATATGACCCTTATTTTCTAGTGGCTGCAAAATAGACAAGACTCAAGGAAAGAATCACCTGAGGCACCAAGTCCCTCTATAAGTCGTAGTGGTAGGTACTCTTTTCCTCACATACGTATTTAATTTGTAACTAAACTTACAACCATTACCTTGATAAACCTGGTCCATTATCTTATGCCCTGTCACTGGGCACTTAACATGTATTGTCAGGCTCTTTAAAAGAAGGGAAGAAAAATGTGGCCCACTTTCCCCTTACCACCCATAGACTATTAGCTATACCAACACCTCTGACAACCGTCATTCTTGGACGAGGTCCATTATCATGACATCCCATCTCCATTACTCCACTAAACCCTTCCATTTCCCTACCTGTTTTTTATATTCCCAATCATTCTCATGATTGCTCCATTAGTCTCATTCAATTTCCTTTCATTCTTGGTAGTCCAGTTCTCTCTCCCTCACATTACACTACTATTTTCTTCCAACTTCAATGGAAAATCCTCCCACCAGTCCTTCCATGGTCAATGTACAATTGTAGATGAAAACCCTCCATCCACTCAGGGGTAACTTCCTATGTAGTCTCTAAAACTACTCCAGGTTCATCTCAAGAAAAATCCTCACCCTCTCTAGTTCCGCAGTCTTCTGAAACTGCACCAGGTTCATCTCAAGAAAAATCATCACCTTCTCTAATTCCACAGTTCTCTGAAACTGCACCAAGTTTATCACAAGAAAAATCCTCCCCCACTCCAGTTCCACAGTCCTTTAAAACTCCAAAGGCTATTATTCCCATTGAAACCCTATGTGAAAAAGGAGTGGGACAGTCAACAGGCATGGATAATGCAGACACCTTTAGTTCCAATCTGGAAGCGGTGAAGATCATGAATCACACTTCTAAGATAAAGGATGTTAAGGATGACGATGATGATAATGAACCCCTCAGTGCCAAATGGGAAATACTCAAAACAGTGAAAATCCAAGTTTTCTAGGAAACACATAGTTTTCAAGCCTTCCCCTTCCAAGAGACCTAGAATAAGGGGAGCATTATGGATACATATGGAAAGGGAGGTCGAGGAGTCCAGCAAGAAGAACCAGACTTCCAAGAAAGGTGAACGGAAAGAGAAAGTCACGATGTCTATTGATATGAAATTCAGTAGTGATAAAGAGAACAACCCTTCTAAATCAATTCTCATATTTGAGGGACCTGCACCAAAAAGAAAAGGGACTCAGATATCTAATGTTTCGGGGTATACCTTTTCAGTCAAGTCTTATTCTACCACAAACAAAAATGTTGAGCAATTTGTTGAATTGGATAAGGAAAGAGTCCTAAAAGGGAAATTTATTGATGCATCCATAGTTTCTAAACCTAGAATGGCTAGGTTGATTAGGAAGTAGAAATTTCAAGGCTGGGAACATCTGTTGTTATGCCCTCTTCCAAGAGTTCATGAATCTGAAGTGGTGGACTTTTACACAAATATTGAAGTAGTAGGTGATGGGGACGTGAAGTTAAGGGTGAATGGTGTGGGATTCACATTAACTAAAAGGATTGTAGGTGAAATCTTGCAAGTACCTATGGAAAAGGATGGGTCTCTCACGACCAAGTTCACGTAGAGGAGGGTCACAACTGGACCTAGGAGAGTTTTTAAAAGGGAGATGGGTCCAGATCACAAGCTTCTTTTTGAATCGGTGAAAAAGTGTCTTCTTCCTCACAGTAAGCGCCACCACGAAGCTTCTTATCATGATCTTGGGTTGATGGAGGTTATAGACGTCTAGCAGAAGGTCAATCTTCCTATTCTGATGATTAGACACATGGCTTGGGTTATCAACCCAGCGAGGAGATCACATAGCTTGGCATATGGGTTCTTATTAACCAAGATCTTTCTGGAGCATCAGGTCCACTTATCTGAAGAGAAGGTTGGATCCAAGATAGAGTTGTTGGATAGGAAGATAGTGGAGAAGTGTGATCTTTTGCAGAATATACCAGGTTCCATAGGGGAGGCCCTATGACTCTGATGATTCTTTATCTGCAGAATGCTAATGCAAGAGTGGCAAACTTGGAGAGTAAAAATACACAACTTAATTCATATGTCCACTGATCATGCAGAGATCTCCAATCTCAAAGATAGAATGCTTAATAAACAAAGTGTCCACAAAAGCAGAATTGACAAGCCTTTATCTTTCACGGAGAAAAATAATCCCTCCTCCTCCTAAAGTATCATATCCATCTTTCACTCGTCCTTTTTGTCTGTTCGTTTAGTTATCTTGTTTGGTCCTTCTAGTTTTTATTGGTTCCTCTTAGTGGTTGTGTTTTTCTTAAGAATTGAATGCTATGTGTAGAAATTAGTACATCATTGGATTATTTTGTTTTTTTCCTTGTGAAATCAATCTATGTGCACATTAAATGGCTCATATGATCTATTGCTTTGACACTTTCTGTTGTTTCAGGACTGTTCTAATAAGTGGTGCTCCAGTGGTCATTGAACTTGGGCAGATTTATATGCCCATGTGATACTCAAATGCGTCATTTTGTCTCGTTTATCCATCGATGTTTATACATTCTCCTGTAAATTGTAGTTAAAATGTGAATTTATACTAACCAACATGATTAGCGTTGTTTTGCCGGAAAAATATAATTTTATGAAGCTAAGATGCATGTTGGGAGAAATCGGGAATGGACTCGGAAGCGAGCAAGGAAAAGGCCAAGGAAAGCATGGATTAAAG
>JACEIK010006614.1:18261-34730 GCA_018107945.1 Datura stramonium | reverse complement strand
TTGGGAGTAGTATCGAACACCGAGTAGGTTCGGGGCTCAGGTTAAGCCCCGGATCTCATGAAGTACATGACACCCTAGGTATGTTGGGACCCCTTTCATGTTAGTCCCTAGCCCAAATGGCCCTTTTCATGGTGATATAACATTTTCACAGTTCTACCCTTAGCAAGGTATGAACACCCTCCCGACTAAGGTTACAAGTCAGGCTTCATGTGTGCTCATATGGGGTATGTCGGTTAAGAGAATCTCCCACTGTTACTCATGATTTATCCATGTTTTTATTATGTATGTTTGCTCAAGACATGCTAAGTAAATCTCTTCTATTATGATTATGATTATGTTATGTTACTAATGTTTTGAAAACCTTGAGCCATATGATATGTCATTATAATTTACGATACGAGCGTGAAGTCCTACTCTTATGATCATCTATGAATTTCATACATGTTTTAAATGTCTGTTTTACTTACCTTTCAAACTCAGTACATTCCACGTACTGACCTTACACAATCTATGTTGTATTGTTTCATGATACAGGTCCCGGTTCTCAGGCTCATCCTCACCCCTAGATAGTTTCAGATTCACTCTCAGCGCTCTTGGTGAGTCCTCATGTTTCGAGGGCCGTATGTTCATCCTTTATGTTGTTTCTTTCATTTTCTGGATGTTGGATTAGTTAGGGAGTTGTCTCATCAATCCGCCCTTCATGTTTAGAGGCTTATCAGAATGCAAGTTGTATTCAGCCGTATTGTATAAGTCTTGTACTGATTTTCCATTTGGCTATGTTATGATTACGTTCTTATATGTTAAGTCTTCCGCTGATGTGATTGGATTAGATGTATGCTCATGCCATGGGTCGACATGGTGTCTCTCAGGGCTCCTTGTCCCGTGTCTACAATTCGGGTGTACGTTTGGGTCGTGACATCCGCTTTCCGGGTGAGTCAGTTTTAGAGTGTAAGGGTAGTTCACCCGTGCCTATAGGTTATTTTATTTCCTATCTTAAGGACAGGAAAATTATTTCTAAGGGTTGTGTATACCATCTAGTTAGGGTTAAGGATGTTGAGTTTGAGACCCTGACTATCCAGCCAGTCCCGGTAGTAAGTGAGTTCCTAGAGGTCTTTCCAGATGATTTGCCAGGATTTCCTCCCGAGCGGGAGATTGATTTTGGTATTGACCTTCTTCCCGATATGCAGCCTATATCTATTCCTCTTTATGAAATGGCTCCAACCGAGCAAAAGGAGTTGGAAAATCAATTGAAATACCTTTTAGACAAGGGTTTCATCAGACCTAACAAATCTCCATGGGGTGCACCAATTCTACATGTCCGAAAGAAGGATGGTTCCCTTCAAATGTGCCTTGAATTTAGACAATTGAACAAAGTCTCCATAAAGAACAGGTATCCTCTCCCCAAGATCGATGATTTGTTTGACCACCTTCAAGGGGCCAAGTGTTTTTCAAAGATAGATCTCAGATCCGGGTGCCATCAACTCAGGGTACGGGAGAGTGACATCCCGAAGATAGCCTTGAGGACGCGGTATGGTCAATATGAATTTGTAGTTATGTCTTTTGAGCTAACGAATACTCCTGCAACTTTTATGAACTTGATAAATAGGGTGTTTAATCCATATTTGGATATGTTCGTGATAGTGTTTATTGATCACATCCTGATATACTTTCGGAGCGAGGAGGAGTATGCTGCTCACTTGAGGGTGGTGCTACAGACTCTCAAGAATCACCAACTATATGCTAAATTTAGCAATTGCGAGTTTTGGTTAAACCCAGTGACGTTTTGGTCCATGTTCTATCAAGTGAGGGTATAAAGGTGGACTCTCAGATAATAGAAGCCATGAAGAATTGTCCTAGACTGGTGAATCCTTAAGATATTCGAAGCTTTTTGTTCTTTGCTGAATACAATCAAAGATATTTTTAGGGATTTTTATCTATTGCAGTGCCATTGACCAAATTGACCCAAAAGAAAGTGAAATTCAAATGGTCGGAGGATTGTGAGAGAAGCTTTCAGGAGTTGAAGAATCAATATACCTCACCACCAGTGTTAACTCTATCGGAGGGTACTGATGGGTTTGTGGTGTGTTGCGATACTTCAAGGATCAGCCTTGGTTGTGTTTAGATGCAACACAACAAGGTTATAGCATATGCTTGTAGGAAAGTTCATGAGAAGAACTACCCGACCCACGATCTTGTATTGCTGGCGGTGGTATTTGCCTTGACGATTTCGAGACATTATTTGTACGAGGTCCATATAGATGTGTTTACGAATCATAAGAGATTACAATATGTGTTTACCCAGAAGGATCTCAATCTTCAAAAAAGGAGGTGGTTGGAGCTACTTAAGGATTATGACATGAGTGTCCTTTACCATCCAAACAAGGTTAATGTAGTATCAGACACACTTAGTATATTCTCTATGGAGAGTGTGTCCCACGTGGATGAGGGGAGAAAGGAGCTGGTGAAGGATGTGAATCGACTCGCAAGGTTGGGAGTTTGGTTGGTTGACTCGACCGATGGTGGTATTATTGTTTAGAATGGATCAGAATCGTCCTTGATGACTAATGTAAAAGCTATACAAGACGAAGACCCTATTTTGGTAAAGTTAAAAGAAGCCTTTCAGAATTAGAAGGTAGAGGTCTTCTCAATAAGGGGAGATGGTGTGCTTCGATAGAAGGGTCGCTTATGTGTTTTAGATATTGATGATTTGAGGAACTGGATCTTGCACGAGGCTCATGGATCCAAGTGTTCAATTCATGTAGGTGCCACCAAGATGTACTGTGACCTACGAGAAATCTATTGGTGGAATGGTATGAAGAAGGACATGGCAAAATTTGTGGCTAAGTGTCCAAGCTGTCAGCAGGTGAAGGTTGAACACCAAAGACCTGGAGGTGTGCTCCAAGATATTAGCATTCCTACTTTAAAGTGGGAAGAGATCAATATGGACTTCATAACTATTTTTCCTCGCACTCATCGGCAATGTGAATCCATTTGGGTTGTTGTAGATAGGTTGACAAAAGCCTGTCATTTTCTATCTATCAAAACCACTAATTCAGTAGAGGATTATGCCAAACTATACATTCACGAGTTGGTCCGATTGCATGGAGTTCCCTTGTCCATCATATCAGACAGAGGTACCCAATTTACCTCTCAGTTTTGGAGGTTGTTTCAAAAAGGGCTTGGTACTCAGGTTAAGCTCAGTACAACATTTCACGCACAAACGGATGGTCAAGCAAAGTGTACAATTCATACTCTCGAAGACATGTTGAGAGCGTGTGTGATTGACTTCAAGGGTAGTTGGGATGACCATTTTCCTCTTATTAAGTTTGCGTACAATAACAGCTACCATTCAAGTATTCAGATGGCTCCGTTTGAGGCTCTCTATGGGCAGAGATGTAGATCACTTATTGGCTGGTTTGAAGTTGGTGAAGCTACCATGATAGGACCAGATTCAGTCCATGAGGCTATGGAGAAGGTTCAACTCATATGGGATAGGTTTAAAATAGCTCAAAGTCTCCAAAATTCCTATCCCGATGTGAGAAGGAGAGACCTTGAGTTCGAAGTAAGTGATTGGGTGTTTCTAAAGGTGTCTCCCATGAAGGGAGTGATGAGGTTTGGAAAGAAATGAAAACTCAGTCCTCGTTACATTGGCCCCTACTGGATTGTGAAGCGGGTTGGTAAGGTGGCATATGAATTGGAGTTGTCCTCCAAATTAGCTTCTGTTTATCCTGTTTTTCATGTATCTCACTTAAAGAAGTGTTTGGGTGACCCAGCTCTAGTTGTCCCAGCAGACAGTGTTGGTGCAACAAACAGCCTTAGTTATGACGAGATTCAGGTGGAAATACTGGATTGTCAGGTTTGAAGGCTAAGAAACAAGGAAGTAGCTTCAGTTAAAGTTTTATGGAGGAACCAGTATGTTGCGGGAGCTATATGGGAAGTCGAAGAAAATATGATGGCTAGATACCCACATTTATTCTCTACGAGCTCAATTCAAACTTAAGGTATCAGTTTTGCCTAAGTACTCTATTTAGTTTTCATGTTCAGTTCATGTGCCCAAGTTCCTTTTTTGTCAAAGTATGTATGGTTTGTGAATTCAGTTCAGCCATGTAGTTCAGTTCGGAGATAGTCATTCTGTTAGTTTTCAGCTTAAATGATCAGTATTTGAATATGATGATTGCATTCTCTTTTTTTGTATGCTTTCCCAAATTCGAGGATGAATGTTCCCAAGGGGGAGATATTGTAATACTCCGGAAGTGCCTAAGACTAGACTCGGGAATTTAATAATGGAAGTTGGTAGAAATCTGGAAAATTATCACTGAAAGGGTCATGCAACGGATTGTCGGCTCCACCAACGATCCATAGGAGGTGTTCGTGGTGAGGTACAACAGGGTCGAAGTTGGGAGTAACAGGTCAATGAATGACCCATTGTTTGATGTAACGAGTCATTTTTTGTGGTCTTGGTGAGACTGGTCCTTAGTCTAGGAGGAAGTAACAGGTCATAGGACGACCGTCGTATGTAACAAAGGATCATGGTAAGTAACCGTGGGAGGAGTAGGAAACCCTACAATTGAGGTGACGAATGGAAACTGCGACTCATTGGAAGGAGGCACAAGTCGTGCTGTGGCTTCTGGGAAAGCCCAGGTGCAGGTCATTAGGGGGAAGTAACAGGAGGAGCCAATGGATCATCTTCTGATGTATTGACTTGTCCTATCAAGTCGTGGGATTAGAATTTGAGAAGTTAAGAATTGGCAGGTGATGTAACGGATGACCACCAGGAGTCGTGGTATCAAGACACGACCCGTAGGAGTGGTCGTTGTCACTGCCAGTGCAGAATTTTAAAAAAAAATTCATTAAGGGTATTTTCATCATTCCTAAGTCCTAGGGTCCTTAACTACGTCGTTTAAGGATCAAAATGTAGTGTTTTATGAGGAAAAAATCTATCCTGGGCTCATTCACATCCATGAATGCATATTGAAGGGGTTTAGGAGGTGATCAAGTTAGATTTATTCAAGCTTTCCTGCAATCTTTCATCAGGCTTTCAAGGAGTGCTAAAATCATATCTTCCCCAGTTATGCAGTGTTCTGAATGGGTGAATCCGTTCACACCATGCTCAATCTCTCTCTAAATCATGGAAATTCCTATGTTGATTCTATGGGGTTTTAACCCAATGCATGAAGTTCCTAATTCTTGACATGGATATGATCTAAATGAGTTTTTATTGTTGAATTATGAATCATGGGAAAGTTTTATGTTGTTTTCCATTAAAATCATGTTTCTAGCTTTACAAATTTAAATGCCCATATATGAGAAGTTTATGAAAGTTGAGATTTATGATAAATGTTCTTGTATGTTGAGATATTATTGATGAAAAGCATGTTTTCAAGTTACCCATGTTTATAATCATGTTTTCAAGGGAATTGAGTATTTTCAAGCATGTTAAAGTATTGGGCAATGTCCACATGTTTAAGTATGATTTATGATTTATGATATGGATTTCATGATTGATCGATTTATAAAATTTGCTGATTCATGGGCCCTCGGTTCATGGCTAAACATGTATTTAAATGGGGATCAATGATGTTAATTTTTATTGTTCCATGAACCCCATGAATGATGTTTATGACTTACATATTAGTGCATGTTTTTGGGAGCAGCGTCTAGCACCGAGTAGCCTGGCCTTCAAAGGACTACGTTTTTGTCTCATAACTACATGCCACCATAGGTTCACATTGATACATTACAATGTTAATGAATCCCCTCTTTTGTAATATCACATACTGCACGTCCCTTACCTGGCAAGCCTGCGATGACTCTGCCCACTTGAGTGAGATAGTTGGGGCATCATGTAAGGCTCTACCATGATGGTGTCAGTTATGAAGAGTTCTCCCATTGTTACTCATGATTTATTCCTGGTTATATTCATATTATTCTTTCTCAAGTTACGTTTAATGAAGCTTTTCTCTGATTATTATGACTATGACTGGTTTACGAATGTTTTAAAAACCTTGAGCCTTATGTTACTTTATGATATTTATGTTATAATCATGTTGTCCTACTCTTATGAACTTTTATGTATTTTAAATGTCCATTTTACTTACCCTGCATACTCGGGACATTCCACGTACTGGCCGCATACTTTATGTTGTATCGTTTCATGATACAGGCTCCGATCTTTAGACCCAGCACCGTCATTAGCTCGTTCCTGGAGTTAGCATCCACTTCATTTGTGTGTCCTCATCTCCCGAGGAACAGTTGATATTAGTTATCCTTTATGTTTAGTTTTCCAGACTTGTTGGGTTAGTTGGGGGTGTTGTCCCATCAACCCATCGATATGTTAGAGGCTTTCAGACTATATGTAGTATCCAGCCGTCAAGTATAAAGTGCGTTTCATTTTCTATGTTATGTCATAATTATGCTTCCGCTATTTTATTATGTTGAGTATTCCGCTTTATTTGATTGAGTTAGATTTATGTTCATGCCATGGATTGACTTGGAGTTTCTCGGGGATCCTTGTCCTGTGTTGCGATACAAATCTATGTTCGGGTCGTGACAACTATAGCGATGTGTAAACGGGTAGGGTAAGGAAAGAAAAAGCTGGTTGGTAAAAAGAAACGGGTGTGGTGTGGTTAAGTAAAAAGAGAGAAATAAATGAAAAGAAAAAGAGAAAGCAAAATTTAAAAAAAATGAAAAGAAAAGCAAAGTAAAAAAGAAAAGAAAAGTGAAAAGTAAAGTGAAGAACAAACCACACCCCTGAACTGAAAGAATAAAAGAGAAAAAGGGAGAAAAGGAGAGAAAAGTTGGAAGCGAAGCCAGAACCAGTGTAGTGCCAAGAAGGGTTGAGTCACTGTATCTATATGTACTGTACCCATCGCCAAGCCTACATTACAGGCTGATAAAAGCCCTATATTTATCCTAATCCGGCTGACTAAAAAACTGAAGTAGATAAAATAAGGGCAATCCTATGGCATCTCACACGCATCGCTAGAATTTCTTTGGAGAGTGAGTTCTTTGTTTTTAGTCCCTGTGTCTAATATGCATATGATTGTGAATGTATGAGACTTTGTTTGTTGTGAGGATACATGGGTTGCGTTATTAATTGCTACTTGTTTGTGTTAATGGCATTAGTGCGTGCTCGGTTTTAAATTGATAATTTGATGCCATCCTTTGATCCATTTGTGTCATGGTGAGAATCTACATGGGTACACAACATTCTTAGCTTTGATTGTGTAGGAGCAGGGTTTATAATTTGTAAGGATCATGTGTGCGAATGCTTAATATGACAACTGTAAGACTTCTAGGTTTTTTTGATTAAGCGTCGTACGTGTAGTGTAATTTTGTTTGCTTGAGTACATGCAAAAGTCTAACTTGAGGGTATTTATATGATGTGGTTTATGGCACTTTCGACGCTTAAAACGAAGAAAAGATGCTAGTCCATAGTATGAATCATACCACACTGCTATGAGTCGTCCTGAGGGTCGTAACAAAGGATCAAAGACTTTTCAAGATTTAGAACTTCAGAGTATGAAGGGGTACCAAGGATCATATCACCATAGTACAACTCATACCTAAGACTCGTGGGATGATGATAAGAGATGTTGAGTTTTAGAGGTTCAATTCACAAAGGGAAGTTACGTTTCATCGCATTAGACTATGAGTCGTACTAAAGGACACTCAGATATGATAACTTGTAGAAGCCAGGCCATGACTAGAAGTCACGACTCGTGGTGTCTTATCATGATTCGTAGTACTCACTCGTACCTGAAGAGACCAAAAGCTACATTTTCATGTTACAACTCCAACTGACAAGTCGTGGTATTCTACTACTACTCGTAGGTCATCCCATCACTGTAAATCCTAGTTGTGTTATGAAAGAATTTTATATTTTCTATAAATAGTTCTTTAGTTTTATTTTATTAGTACGTGTTATGATTTATTTTAAAGCTTCCTAACTTTCGTTGGAGACCTAATTTGTTACACCCTAAAGGTCCCAAAGATTAGACCCGAGGGTTGAAATGGGAAAAACAGGAAAAATTACACTAGGTCAAAGAATGAATCGTTCAGTGATTCGTCAAGTGACCTAAAGGGTCATTGAGTGACCTGTTATGTGTTTCCAAGTCGGGGAAAAATATTATCTTTAAAAAGACATGACGGATTGTGGGACGAGTCATTAGGAAACCCCACGAGTCAGTAAGTGACCCATTAAGTGAACAACAGTGGGGAAAGTGTTGGAATCTAATGTACTTCATGGTTGAGGGAATGAGTCGTCAAGTCCCTGACGGCCCGTTAAGTGAATCATTGAGTTGGGAAGGATCAGAGATTAAGTTGTATCTTCTACCGACGACGGGTCAAGGGACGATCCGTCAAGGCCCCCAACAGGTCGTCCAATCCCTTGTTGGGACTGGCAGGGTCATTTTTGTAGTCGAGTTATTAAGGGTGTTTTCATATTTTTTAAGCTCCTAACTCCTTAACTACGTCTTTTTAAGCTTCCTAAAGAGTGTTTTAAGAGGGTTTAACCTAGCCTAAGTCATTGTGCTCTTATTCATGCTTTGAATTCAAATCCTCTTCCAAGATCAAGCTAGAGTTCCTTCTCAATCTCTTCCCCAATCTTCTTAGGTGATCAAGGCAAGCGTAAAAATCAATCTACCCAGGTATGTAGGCCATGAATGGGGTATTTCTTCCACCATCATGCCCAATTTATCCTTTAATTCATGAATTCAAGTCCTTAAACAAGTGTATTGGAAATTTTAGGGTTTTAACCCAATTCTATGAAATTATCTATGTTATGTCTATGGGTCCAATCCCCCCCCCTCCAATGTTTTAATGCATTATTTAAGACTAATGGACAGATTTTACACTCAATTTGTTTATCAATTCATGAATTTCAAGTTATTAGACAATATTCCCTATTATGCAAGTTTTATGAAATTTAAGCTTATGATTCCATGATTTCTAGCATGATGAGTTATCTAGCATGCATGAATGTTTATGAATTATTAACTCATGATTCTATGATTTTGAACTATGGAGTCTATTTCAAGTATGTATAATTTCATGATTTGTCAAGCCCATGCAAGTTAAGTATGTCTATCATGATTTTGGCCAAGGCCTACAAGATCGGTTTTAAAGAGATATTTGGAGTCAAGACTCCCCCTTATTGAAATTCAAGCTATATTTTGTGGATATGACTATATGAGCAATATGCATGTTTTGGGAGTAGTGTCTAGCACCGAGTAGGCTAGGGATTTCGAGGATCCTAGTCTTTGAACTACACGCCAATATAGGGTATATTATTTGGATCTCGCAAGGGAGTGTTTTCCCAACCTCAAGGCACACCATGATATTATACCTCATTCATCCTTTGCCCTAGAAATGCTTAGAATGGCTCCCCTCCACGTGGAAAAGACATGGGATCATCATGCACTCATATATGGTGGTTCTCAATTATGACCAGTCCACCATTGTTCCTCATGATTTTAGTTACTCATGTTAATGACTTATGATATTATGTTTTATAGCATATTTGACCCAATGATCAGCTTATGAACTTTCACTTACAATGTCAAGCATGACAAGTTACATAATTTCTATTTTAAATCTTGGGTCATTATGTTCATGTTATGATAAATAACTGATGATTATGTATATTTTAGATATGGCCTTTAGCATGCATGTTATACCCCGCAATATGTTAGTGGCTAGTGTGCGTGCACGTGGACTTGTTGTGAGCAATGAGAGCTTGACGCGTGCGGGAAGAGCCTCAAAGGCAAGACGAGTGAGGACATTATCGAGTGGATTGGCAAGGTTGGGCAAGGCCAGGACGCGAGGGCCTACACAATACGCCAATCCTGCTTGCACGATGGGCAGTGTGAGGCGCCAGCCCTGCCTGTGCTATGGGCAGCGAGAGGCGCCGGTTCTGCCTGCGCGGCGCGACAGCCCCATGGCGAGATGGCCAGTGCGAGGCGCCTCCCTGCAAACTGACCCTTCTAATATATATATATNATCTATGAGGCTAAGTGTTAAAATGGTTTAAAAAAAACATTTACCTCAACTAAGAATTGAGAGTTAACGTCGGTTTCACTTGATTTTCATCAAATTACGTCGTCAAATTCCGTCCAAATGCAAATTCACCTTAGATAACAAGTTCTAGGCCTATGGGAAGCATCTCTGCGGAGTTATTTCTTGAAAATTTGCTCAGAGTACCGGAACCCTGCCGAGTAAAGTATGTTAGAATTACTTCAAATTGAGTCCTAAGCGGCTACAGGTGATAGGTAAGCATCTCTACCTTCTTTACTCTAGAGAAATTTGAGTTTTCGTCCGAATTAATCGGACTTGAATTAAAGTTATTATTATAAAAAAATATTGTGTTTTGCCAAAGTTTTAGTATTGAAAATAGCCATATTCTCTCAACGTAAGGGTTGTAGTTGAGTGGAACCGCCGACTAAAGGTTGAAACTAATCTGTTAAACAAGAATTGACATTTGAGGTTTGTTAAGGTTTATCTCTTCGGCAAGTTATTCTCGGCGTATAGTGATACGACCTATGCCACGAAAGTAGACAATGATCTTGTATATTGTGATTAGCTATATCCAGTAGGTAATGAGCTTCTACGTTGTAATTAGCTGCTGCTAGTAGATAAGGTTCATGTATGTTGTGATTAGTTGCCGTTAGTAGATTATGATTATGTATGTTGTGGTTAAGCTAGAAAATATATTGAGAATATATTACAGTATCCCCAATCGAGAAAGAGTATATTAAGTGTGACTCACGCTAGGAGTGTCATAGAAACTCCTTTGTTCTTCTGTTCACTATATTAGTAGAATTCTGATGTTTTGATGTGATGCCAAGGCCTTAGAATGTTATGGTTAACTATTGGGCCTGAATTGGTAAGTTGGAAAGCATCGGGCATAGTCAGGCGATATAACTTACAGTGTGACGCCTATATTGTCAGTAAAGCTCGCCCAGAGGCCATTGGCGTACCTTAACGCCTCCGGGCCAGAATTTGGGTAAGATGGTAATACCATAGAGTTAGCGGCACCAGGCTTGCCTAGTGAACTGAGTGATAGCCTGCCATCTTGTTAGCTACTTCCAGCGACTATTAGCTTCAGTCGACTTAGTTTTTGTCATAAAGATCTCCCAGAAAGTCATTCCAGTTGTACATGTCAGATAGATCCGTGGGTACCCTAAGGAGGGAACCTTGTCAGTAGTTGAATTGGGGGCCAACGCCCCAGCCTACTCTTATAAGATACTCAGGTATAAGTTGTCGTGAGTGGCTAAGTCCATATAAACTTACCTACGAGTTTGGGAATTGCCTACAGAAGACATATGAAATCTGAACAAACCAAGTTAAGGTCTAAGGGACTAGAACCATGTTACTACATCATTACCTTCAGGCTAAGAAATATAGTAAGCTATCTGTGGAAGATTAGAGGATGACTACTCAGGAGCGTGTCCGATTAGTAGAAGCCCTAAGGTTATTCTAAGAGAAGGAACTAAGTAGTTAGTTGTCTGCGATATTACAGTTTGCTTACGAGTTATCATTGTCCTAGCATGACATTAGAGTATCATTAAGGCTACTCCAGATCAAGCCGTGACCTGTCTAGACCAGTAGATATTATGATCACTACCAAGATCCTCTGATCAGATGTAGGCACACAGGGTGTACCTGTTGGCAAATATACAGACTATTCTAGGGGCGAGTATTAGTCGTGTTAGGCCTTAAGATCCAGATATGCCTTTTGAGTGGCTGGATTGAGAGTAAAATACAATATATCGGTTGGGATTGACCCTACCTAGGATAGCGTTTCGTTGACCAACTTCAGGGTTGTTAACTATGTCATCGCCTACGGGGCTATTGATCGCTCAGAGGAGCTATATGATAATGTCATCGCCTATGGGGCTATTGATTGCTCAGAGGAGCTATATGATGTCCGACGGGACCATACTCAAGCTTAGGCCATATTTACATCCATCCACATATGGACCTCTTTTTATGTCGTACTGGCATCACTGACCCTCCGTCGAGCCTTGTGTGCCCAGGGTATAGTTACAGGAGTCGAATAGGCTCTGACACAGTTACAGGAGTCCAGCGGGTTCAGATGCGAACCTAGAAGCTAGATTGGTCGGCTATAGCACCAATAGAATCATAAGAACCTGGATAGGGGTATATAGATTGAATTGTACTTGCTAGGGCTTATGAGGTCCCCAGTAGGTTGTTTATGTGTTTCTCGCACCTTCCAGGTTATGGGGGCAAAGATAGGTTCTTGTTTGTATACTTGTTTGTTAGCACTAGCCTATGAATGTGTAGTCGTACAGTTTCAGCTCATATACAGGTAGTGTTTTACTAGATGCAAGTTATGGATAAGAAAGCTTACAGGTTAACTTCTACCCCTTCTTTCTATTCACTTTCAGTTCTTTATCTGTTTCTATTTAGTCTTATTTACTACCTTACATATTTGGTACATATTTACATACGCCCAACTATGGGCCACTACATACTTGCCTGTAGGTTTAGACAGACAGATTGTGGGGTCTCCTAGCAGCTATTCAGAGTCAGTAGTTTGGTAAGCTCCTTTCATTCGGAGTTGCCAGGTTGTAGAAGTTTATCTTTATTTTATTTCTATAGCATTTGGGCAGGTTGGGTCCCTGTCCTAACAACTATTTTTATTCTTAGAGGCTTGCAGACTACAGTCTTCAGTTAGTTGATTCTTGTTGGTCGTGTGGGGCCTATGTATATCTTATGTTGCATGTTGGCCGTGTGAAGCCTACTTTAGATAGTTAGTTAGCAACCTTGCCTGCTATTGTACGAATATGACTGCCTGTTTTCATTCTGTTATAACTAGACAACTTGGTGGTCTTGTCGGCCCGCATAGGATCCCTTTACTATTGAGTTGCTGGGTTAGCTTTTTCCTATTACAGGTGTTGCATGGCCTTGTCGGCCCGAGGCTGTGTTTACAGCCAAGATATAGCAGTTTATTTTCTTGGTTTTGAGTCGCTGGTAGGCACCAAAGGGGCGTATGCCAAGCTAGGACAGTTAAAATCCAAGTGGAATTAGGTGCCAATCATGCCTTCCAAGGTGGGGCGTGACAAACTTGGTATTAGAGCAGGTCGTATCCTGGGGAATTTGCAAGTTGTGTCTAGTAGAGTCTCGCTTATAAATGTGTTGTGCAGTACAATTTATAAGCAGGAGGCTACGAGGCAGGATAGTATGGTTACCCCTCCTTTTCAGATCATGCTATAGAGCGAGTTGTATAGGGTTGAGTCCCTAAGCTTTCATTGTCATGTCTGTCTAGAGTAATGTTTAATATAAGAAAAACTCCAGCCAGTCACAAATTAGCTGCAGCCGCAGGAGAGCGTACCAGTGAGGTGCCATAGTTGGGGGACATTCAGCCTAAGGATGGAAACAGACGTCTCTTAATCTCCCTAGCATCCTCCCGGGACACCAAGAGCCTCATAAGGTAATAGATACTCCAACACTGTCTCCAGTTCTTTCTACAGCCTCAGAGTAGGAGGTCAGGAGTATAGTATATATATGAGTTGGCTTACCTGCTAGATATTTAGAATTAGACAAGGACGACAGTTAATATTGGATTACCTCAAATGTATGAGAGAAGGGGAAATTGAGGGATTCTTACCTCCAACCCTTCGGATGTTGTAATGTTCCATACCTCAGTCCTACTGTAGTAAGATATGGCTTTTTTCTGCCTCCCAGATTTAACAAAGAGCGTAACTATGAGGCGATGTTGGCTAAAGAAAATAGTAAAGGAAGGCTAGATCCATTGACTCCTGGAAAGTGTTAGAATGTGGTTGAGACTCCTAGTGTTTAAATAAGTCATCTAGACCTTTACAATAGTAAATTAGGGGGGGAAAATAAGATTGCCATTAGCACCCCAAGTACGTGTGGAGGTCCATAAGTAATAAGCCCAGTAATGGTAAAGCTCAAATCAAAAATAGACTAATCCCACTACTGTGTGTGGATGGCGATAGGAGATACCTAGAGAATAGAGCCTATCACCCCCATCTTATCATGATTTGGGATATAGAGACTATGTGATGGGAACTAGCCCGAGTACGGGTCAGGATGATATAGATGGGTAGACTTCACTAGTAGTATCCTTGCCAGTATGGTGCGTGGGGCACAAACCCCAATTTTTATCTTATAGAAGTAAGATCAAGATATGAGCATCGAGGTTTGGAGGAGAACAGAACCATCTCTAGATTGTAGCGAGCTAATAGAGCTTGGAATCGCTACTTAATGTCAAGGAATAACTATCAGGCTTACATTTAAAGGGTAGAGAGATTGTGACCTAGAATGTTATGGTACCACCTTTAGTTGTGGACGTAACGGAGTAACAGTACGGAGACCCTACTCTAGTGCAGCCCAGAGACAAGGCCAGTAGGGATTCGTCAGCCTGTAGAGGTAGTAGGGGACAGAGTCTTGGGACCTAGAGACCGACTTTGCATCCTTTTGTGGCCGGGCTTCGTTAGTAGACTGTAGAAAGGTACACCATGTTCGTTATTTCCTCCGCCTAGGTTTGACGAAAACGCATCAGGTTATGAAGGAAATCTACTAATGGTATTAGGAAGTAAAAAGAAACTTTCAAGTTGTAGCACAAAACTCTAATGGACAGCAGGGAAAGGAAAGACCATGGAAATCGAGGATGCTAATTTAGGAAACAGTCATGCCTACGTGAAAATGGAAAGTAGACCAAATGATATAATCGTAGGTTTACCTCGTACCAGGCGTAAACATGACCCATTCGGGTTATTGTTGAAAGGCTAAGGAGATCAACACACCTCTTTCTGGTCGGAAGTATGTTATAGCAAAGCATTACACTAAATTAAATAATAAAGAAATATTCCGGCTATGTGGTGTCTTAGTGTCTATTAACTTCTGACAAAGGACGCAACTAATAGCTAGGTTTTGGAAAGGCTTTTAGGACAAATTGGGATGCATGTTAATTTGAGTACTACTTCTCACCCCCAAACAAATGTCCAAGCTGAGCACACAACTCAGATGCCCGGAGATGTGTTACGGGTGGAAGTGCATGCCCCCTATATGATTTCCTAAAGTAGGTAAGTTAGGGATAACCAAACAGGGCCTACTATATCAGTCAGGGGAAAAAGTTAAACTCACTAGAAGATATGTATTGGCATCCCAGGGTCTTCAGAAGCCTTATTCTAACGTATGGCATGGAGATTTGGGGATGGAAGCAACGACTGGGTATTCTTGAAAGTCTCGCCTATGAAGGGCATTATGAGAGCTGACAGGAAGGGCAAGTTCAGCCCTAGATTCACTAAGCTATAACGGATCCTCCGGAAGATCGACCAAGTGGCCTATGAGATAAAGTTGCCTTTAGGACTAAGATTTATTCATCAATGTTGCACTAGTGTGTAAGAGACCTTTCTTCTGTTATCCCAGTCAAGGATGCTTGGGTAACATAAGAATAGTCCCACGAGTAGATTCTAATAGTTATACTAGATTGGCAGATCCATAGGGGCTATCTTGAAAACAAAAGTTATAGCCTAGTAGAATTGTATGGAGGAAAAAAAAGGTAGAAGAGATGACCTGGGAAGATGAGGACGACATGAGGTCTAGATATCCTTGCTTATTCTAAACTTGACCCAAATTGAGTAGTTGAGGTGAGATTGTTGTTCAACAATTATGTTGTTACGAATAATATCAGTATTGTTTAGTTTTTCGCCTTTATGATATGAAGCTATGTTGTATCATTTCTTGTAGCATCCTGTAAGATGCCTATGTTGGAATTTTTTGCGTTTCAATTTTTCTAATAGTCTATAATACAGAGGAGACTCTGTCAAAATTGTCACGCCCCAAAACTAGGGTAGGGCGTAACTGGCACATGATTCATGGTCGATCGAGAAGCCGACTATATAACATATATATAGATGTAACACTAAGGCTGACCAAGCCACCTGTCACAACCAACCAGGATAAATACTGGGCCAATAATGCCTTGACAATTATAAATATGCAACCTAAAAAGCCGACAAGGCTACAATAAAGCTAAACAAAGCAATGAAAAATCAATACAACTACATAACCCATACTATTATACAAACTAGTACACATCAGCCTCTATAGAGTAAACAAACTAAAATGCACGGGACAGGGCCCCGGCCTACCCATGCTGTACACAAAACTGAAAATAGTCCAGACCAGGACGTGGCTCCTGGAAGAGAGGAGCATACCGCTATTCTACAGAAATCTGGCTCATACTACGTTCGTTGATCTGAGCCTCGATCTATACCTGTAGCACGATTGCGGGAAGGATCCAAAGATTAAGGGACGTCAGTATGAATAAAATGTACTGGTATGTAAGGCTGAAAACTGTAAACATGTAACATCAAAATGATAACTAGGCCTGAAATAAGGAGTAGTAACAACCTGAAATTCTGAAAACAAAAACCTGACAATAACTCATTATTGAAGTATAAATGCAACCATCTAAT
>JACEIK010006613.1:54420-77288 GCA_018107945.1 Datura stramonium | reverse complement strand
TGAAAAGGTTTTACCCCGTAGTCCAGTCCTTGTGGGTTCGACATTCCGGTTCTTAAAAAGAGCCACTATATTACTTGTACGACCCGTACACTTGCGGGCTTATCAGACTGAGTCTGAACTTCTGAACTTGTATCATAAAATGATACAACATAGAGTATGCGGTCAGTACTTGGAATATACTGAGTATGAAAGGTAATAAAAATAGCCTGAGTAAGTAAAAACTGAAATCATGCATATCATAAATCATAACATAATAAGATTTTGAGAGTAAAGGTCGCATGCTGATATCTAAAAACATGAATAGTCATAAACTAAATCTCATATCTGGATCAAATAACCCCAAAACTAAAAATAGATGCATATGACTTGCCATATCTGAAATCATATATAAAAGCTCATAAACTGATCCCTGGATAAAACCTGTTGAAAACATGATATAATATCTTATAGTATATGTATTACTAAAATTATGAGGAACAATGGGAGACTCATCTTAACCGACAACCGCCATGTATGAGTGCATGACGATCCCATGTCTTGCCCATGTGGAGGAGGTCCATCCTAAGCCTTTCCATGTCGAATGATTAAGTAGGGTGTGATATCACGGTGTGCCCTTAGCTTGGGGAAATGCTCTCTTGAGAGGCCCCAAAGTATACCTACATTGGCGCTTTGTTTATAAGACTGGGGAACCTTGGAATCCCTAGCATACTCTTTGCTAGACACTACTCCAAAAACATATATAATGCTCATATAATCATATATCAAAATATAGGTTAAATATTAACATGTGGGGAGTCTTGACTCCAAAACTTTAGATACTAAGCTTATTATCCTTGGCTAAATCATGAAATTGTGCTTAACTTGAGTGGGCTTGCCCAAATCTTAAAATCATGCTTGCATGAAATATACATCATAAGTAAAATCATAAATACATACATATGTAATTTGTAAACATTCATACATGCTAGATATTTCATCAAACTTTAAACCATCAATTATAAACTAAACTTTTTCATAAACTTGCATAATTGTGTATAATCTTTTCAAAACTTGAAATCATGAATTTGTAATTAATTGGTACATAAAATCAACCCATGAATTTTAAAATATTCTTTGAAACATGAAAGGAATCGACCCATGAATAAAGTATAAATAATTTCATAAACTTGGGTAAAAACAAAATAAGATTAATCACTTGAATTAATGAACTTGAGGAGAAATTTGGGCATGAGAGTGAAAGGAAACTCTCATTCATGACCCCACATTCCTTGGTAAGCTGAATCTACACCCTCACTTGATGGTCCAAGAGATTTGGGGAAGAACTTGAAGAATTCAAGGCTTAATCTCCTATAGGATCCTCTAAACTTGCATGCATGTGAAGGGACTGGGTTAGAATAGGCTAAACCCTCTTAAAATCCTCCTAACAGAGCTTAAAACGGCGTAGTTTAGGGCTTAGGAGCTTAGAAATTATGAAAATGCCCTTACATAAATAGCAAAATATTTTAATCTGCTAGATGTCACGATTCACACCAACAGTCGTACCTACATACCACGACTCGTGGTTTCCATCCACAGTCACCACTGCTTTTCTTGACTTTTTGATGTTTTTCATGGGTCAAACCAAGAATCGTACCACCAACCTATGAGTCGTTAGGTCCACCCATTATCACTGCTTCTAAGATTCATACTTCCTCCTCACGAGAGCAGGCCACGACTCGTTGTTTCACAATATGAGTCGTACCTTGACTTGTTCCCTCAAAATCTAATAAACAAGTGATCCCTTACGACCACTAACCATGAGTCATACCCTCAACCTACAACTCGTTGCTTGCTCTCGTAGTTCACTCATTCAGATCCTTTATCCTTCTAAAGAAATGTACATTGACCCGTGATTTCCCACAACGGGTCGTACAACAACTCATACCTTCTAACCAGGGTAACCATTCCTCAAACCGCGGTTCATCCTATGACTCGTGACTTGATCCCATGAGTCGTACCTTAACTAGTTGCCACTAAACTCCTCCTGCAAAATCTAACCACGACATACCTTCTCATAATTACTTATGCCATAAGTCATCTTGTAAAAAATTTCCTTCTTTTCTACTGAACACATACCAAATCTCAAGTCTAGTCTTAGGAACCTTTTCAGCTCCAGATGTTCAGTATTTGAGATTTCATTTCTTTTCCCCAGCATTCAGTTTGTTTAGTCCACATTCGAGGATGAATGTTCCCAAGGGGGAGATATTGTAATATCCCAAAAATTTCTAAGACTAGATTAGAGAATTGGAAATGAGTTCAGCAGAAAATTCTATATTTTTGCCTCAGAACGACTCATGCTATGAGTCGTGGTGGGAAGTAACCAATAGTGGGATGGAGTCATGGTGGAATTCTAAAGTTGGATGCCCAGGAGATGAGTCACATCGCGAGTTGTGGTGCGTGGGTACGTCTCGTGGTTAGGAGTTGTGGTGAGACACTAGGATGCCAGGGTTGGAAAGGATGGATCATGGTACGACTTATTCTGGGAGACAACGAGTCGTGATAAGGGTTGTGGGTTGGAGGATTTGTGTATGGATGGTTTTTCACAAGTGTTGTTACGACCCGTGGTAGGAAACCACGTGTCATGGTTTGTAACTCATGGAAAATTCAGAAAAAGTGAGGGTTGAGGCTCAGAGATAACGAGAGGTGTTATGACCCATGATGACATATAATGACTCATTGTAGGCATCCATGATGTGATCCTCAGGAACCAGTCTTGTGACCAGTGGTGACAACAGGAGGTGACCACGAGTCATGACTTCATGGTACGTCTCGTGGTGAAAAGTCGTGACGTCTGGCAGTGCTTATTTTCTAGAATTTTCATTAAGGGTCTTTTTGTAAATCATAAGCTCTTAGATCCTAAACTACATCGTTTAAGACCTGAAAGAAATGGACTAAGGGGGTTTAACCTATTCTAACTCATTCAACTTCCATGCATGCAAGTTTAGAGGTTTTCCATTGAAAATAAAGCCTAGAATCCTCCAATTCACCTCCAAATATCTTGGGTTTTCAAAGTCAAGTTGAGAATCAGTTTACCCAGGTATGTAGGGCCAAGAATGAGAGTTTCCTTTCACTCTTGTGCCCAAATTTCTCCTCAAGTTCATGAATTCAAGTTTTAATTCAAGTTGTATGATCCTATGGCATTTTAAACCCAATTTCATGAAATTCTCTATGATTTATTTATGGGTGAATTCCCTTCATGTTTCAAAGCATGTTTTAAGAATCGTGGGAAGATTTTATATACTAATTGACTATGAATTCATGATTTCAAATTTTAAAAAATTATGCCCAATTATGCAAGTTCATGAAAAGACAAGTTTATCATTTATGATTTTATGAATGATGAGATATCTGGTACGTATGAATGTTTACAAGTGAATCATGTATGAATTTATGATTTTTGATCAATGAGTTTATTTCAAGTATGTGTGATTTTTAGATTTGGCAAGCCCACACAAGACAAGGATGGGATATATCCAAGGCTAGCAAGATCAAATGATAGATATATGTTTTGGAGTCAAGACTCCTCAAGTGTATAGATTCAATTTATATTTTAGAATATGATTATATGAGAACTATACATGTTTTGGGAGTAGAGTCTAGCACTGAGAAGGATAGGGGTTCCAAGGTTCCCTGATATCATAAACTATGCGCTAACATAGGTATATTTTGGAGACTCTCAAAAGAGTGTTTCCCCCTTCCCAAGGGCACATCGTGATATCACACCTTACTTATCTTTTGCCCAAGAAAGGCTTAGGATGACCCTCCTCTACGTGGGCAAGACGTAGGATAATAATGCGCTCATACATGGTGGTTTTCAGTTAAGACGAGTCTCCCATTGTTCCTCATTATTTCAGTTATGTGTGTTTATGACTTATGATATTATGTTTATGCATGTTTGACCCAATGTTTAGTTTATGAGCTTTTACTTATGAGTTCAGTTATGGCAAGCCATATGATTCTATTTTTATCTTTGGGTCATTCGATTTAGATATGAAATTCATTTTATGACGATACATGTTTCCAGAACTCAGCATAAAGTCTCTACTCTCATAATCTTATGATTTGTGTTATTTGCATGATTTCAGTTATACTTACTCGGCTTGTTTTACTTACCTCACATATCCAGTACATTTCACGTACTGATCGCATACTCCATGGTGTATCGTTTCATGATATATTTCCGAGTGTTCAGACTCAGTCACGCTTGTCACAACCCGAACATAGGACCAAAATGAGACACGGGACAAAGAACCCTAAGAGACTCCAAGTCGACCCATGGCATGAACATAACATCTAAACGAAATATAATAATGTGGAAGTCTAACATATGTAAAATAGCGGAATACTGAAAATCTGATAACATAAAATATCTGAATATATAATAGCGATCTGAAACTGAACACATGTTATGTCTGATAAGCCTCTACATACCGATGGGTTGTTGGGAAGGGACCCCATCTAACTCACTAAAATTAAAACTAAAGATACTGAATACAACTGATAAAAGGGTCCTTGAAGGATGAGAACTCACCAACTCTAGTTGGGAGGTGCTATTTTGAGGACCTAGATAACGGCGAGGCTGAACCTAAATGTCGGAGCCTGTATCCTGAAAAGATAGAACATAGAGTATACGGTTAGTATGTGGAATGTACCGAATATGCAAGGTAAGTAAAACTGTTAAGTAAGTAAAATCAGAAATCATGCATATCTCAAACATTTCATCATAAGAGTCTAAGGGTAGGGCTTGCATGATATTATCTGAGAACATGATTTACACATAACTGAATATCATAACTGAATCGAATAACCCAAAGCTAGAACTGATTATTCATAAGTAAAACTGAACATTGGGACAAACTTGATGAAAACATAATATCATGACTGATGAACATGCATAACTAAAATCATGAGAAACAATAGGTGACTCATCATGTAACTGACATTACCACGATAGAGCTTACGTGGTCCCGACTATTACACCTAAATGAGCAGAGCCCTCCAAAGCCTTGTCAGGGCTAAGGACGCTACCATGATATCGATATCAAGTTGAAGACCCCCTTGGGGTAGGGGAAGCTCACAAGGGAGCTCCCAATAATCTGATCATACCTATGTTGGAACATAGTTCTGAGGCACAGGGTCGACTGACCCTTAGCCTACTCGGTACTAGACACTACTCCCAAAACATGCATATGCTCTCCATCATTTTTCGATGAAGCTAAACCATCGTCTAGTGACAAAGCTGAAACATAATAGTACATGTAAAATATGAAATCATAACATGAGGAGCCTTGGCTCAAACCATACCACAAGCTGAAATGAGTGGGCGTCTAGGCTCCAAAATCCATGTGGTAAGCTAATAACATAAAATTGAGATAAGTCATCAAATATACTTGATCATATGGTCTTGACCACACTTAAACATACTTGAAATAGGCTTTGATATTCAAAAACATGAATGTAGACATGGGTAATTCGAAATCATACTTTTATCAAATACATCACATCATGCTTGAAAACATATATCATAATCTCAACCTTTCATGAACTTTAATAATTGGGCGTCATAATTGTAAGACTTTGAAAACACGAAGTTGTAATTAAAAAGATTATGAAACATTCCCATGAATCATAATCTAACATTAGAAACATGAATAGATTATACCCATGATAGATACTTAGAACTTTCACAAGTTGGGTTAAAAGCCCATAGATTCATCAACTAGAATTTTCATGAATTTGAGAATAAATTGGGCATGGGAAAGGATGGATACATCCATTCATAACCCTACGTACCTTGGTAAATATGATTTACACTCCATTTTGAAAGCCCAAATGAAATTGGAGAGAAATTTGGAAAATTCTTCCACGAAAGAGTTCTAATTTGCATGCATGGAATGGTAACGCTTAGGATAGGTTTAACACCCTTAAAACCCTACTAACTGAGCTTAAAATGATGTAGTTTAGGACCTTAGAGCTTATGAATTACGAAAATAACCTTAATGAATGTCTAGAATTTCTGCACTGCCAGTGACAGCGAGTGGTACAACGGATTGTTCATTGATACCACGACTCGTGGTATCCGTTTGTTACTTCTTCTATCACTTTTTAACTTCTCTGATCACGATACAATGACTCGACCGAACGGGTCATTATTCCAAACGACGTCCCATTACTGCCTCCCATTATCTCGCTAGATTCCAACTCTGGTCTCCAACTACGATTGGTCAAGACGAGTCGTTACTAGTCCCAATTACTCATCGTTTTGGTCGTTACCACCACTGCCCATCTTCTACGGGTCCCCCAACGGAAACCTACCACCCTGGACAAGGACCATCCTCACAATGACCCCTTACCACAATCTGTTACATCAACCAACGGCTCGTCATTAGACACGTTACCACAGAACCTGCTACTGCAGAACCTGACAACGAGTGTCTCGAATGGGTTGTTAGACCCTCCACCTTCCATTGACTCGTACCACGAGTCGTTTTAAGTAGAATCTCAAGTTTTTTATGCTGCTTTTCATTTCAAATCCTGAGTCTAGTCTTAGGCACTTTTGAGGTACTACAATATTTCCTCCTTGGGAACATTTGTTCTCGAATGTGAATGAACATACGGAAAAGCTGGGGTGGGGGGAATAACTGACATCTCACATACTGAACATCTAATGTTGAAAACTGATGGAGTGACTGACTCTGGACTAGAATACATAACTGAACTAAATTCATTAATCACACATACATACACTGACATGAAAGAAACTGGAACACATAAATTGAACATGAAACTGAAGAGAGGAGTAAGGAGGAAACTGGAACCGCAAGATGAAATTAAGTTGGAAGGGAATATATGTGGGTATTTAGCCATCATATCTGCTTCGATTTCCCACGTAGCTCCCTCAACATGTTGATCCCACCACAAGACCTTTACTAAAGCTACTTCTTTATTCCTTAGCTTCTAAACCTGACGATCAAGTATTTCCATCGGAACCTCTTTGTAGTTGAGACTATCCTTCACACCTACGCTCTCCATCGGGAAAACCAAAGCCGGATCACCCATGCACTTCTTCAAAAGAAACACATGAAACACCGGATACACTGAAGGTAATTCTGAGGGCAACTCCAACTCATATGCTACCTTGCCAACCTATCTTACAATCTGGTACGGACCAACATAACGGGGACTAATTTTCTCTTTCTTTTCGAATCTCATCACGCCCTTCATGGGAGATACCTTCAAAAACACCCAATCATCAACTTCAAATTCAAGCTCTATCCTCCTCACATCCGCCTAGGACTTTTGATGACTCTGGGCTGTCTTCAACATTTTCCTAATAAGTTGAACCTTCTCCATAGCCTCATGGAGTGAATATGGTCCTATCAATGCAGCTTCACCAACTTCGAACCAACCAATAGGCGATCTACATCTCCTCCTATAAAGAGCCTCAAACGGAGCCATCTGAATGCTGGAATGGTTGTTGTTGTTATATGCAAACTCAATATGAGGCAAATAATCATCCCAACTACCCTTAAAATCAATCACACAGGACCTCAACATATCCTCAAGACTCTGATTGGTCCGTTCAACCTAACCATCTATTTGCGGGTGAAATATTGTGCTAAGATTAACTTGAGTACAAAGTCCCTTATGAAACGATCTCTAAAACTAGGAGGTAAATTGGGTATCTCTATCTGATATGATTGACAAGGGAACTTCATTAAATTGAACTAACTCCTGAATATATAATGTAGCATAATCCTCCGCTGAATTGGTAGCTTTGACCGGTAGGAAATGAGCTGCTTTAGTCATCCTGTCCACAACAATCCAAAAAGAATCATGCTATCAACGAGTATGAGGAAACCCTATAATGAAGTCCATATTGTTTTTCTCCCACTTCCTAGTAGGGATACTAATGTCTTGAAGCACATCTCTAGGTCTTTGATGCTCAACCTTCACCTGTTGATAATTCGGACACTTAGCCACAAACTCTGCTATGTCCTTCATCATGAAATTCAACCAATAGACTTCCCGTAGGTCGCAGTACATCTTGGTGACACCTGGATGTATAGAATATCCAAAACCATGAGCCTCATGCAACATCCGTTCCCTCAAGTCATCAACACCCGGTACACACAATCGACCCTGATATCGTAGTACACCATCTCCCCCTTGGGAGAAGACCTTCACCTTTTGATTCTGAATGGATTCCTTCAACTTTACAAAAATAAGATCCTCATCTTTTCTAGATTTGACCTCGATCACCAAGGAAGATTCTGACCCATTCTAAACAATGACACCACCATCCATCGAGTCAACAAGACGAACTCCTGGTCGTGTAAGTCGATGCACATTCTTCACTAACTCTTTCCTCTCCTCATCTACATGGGTCACACTCTCCATAGAAATCCTTCTAAGAGCATCTGCCACCACATTAGCCTTTCCTGAATGATAAAAGACACTCATGTCATAATCCTTAAGAAGCTCCAACCACCACTTGTGACGTAGATTTAGATCCTTCTAGGCAACACATACTATAGGCTTTTGTGGTCCATATACACATCCACATGGACCCCATACAGATAGTGTCTCCAAATCTTCAAGGCAAATACTACCACTGCCAACTCGAGGTCATGAGTCGGATAGTTCGTTTCATGGACTTTCAGCTACTTGGAAGCATAGGCTATAACTTTACCATGATGGATTAATATACAACCAAGGATGATCCTCGACGTGTCACAATACACCACAAACCCATCAGTACCCTTAGGTAGGGTCAACACTGGTGCTGAGGTGAGTCGAGTCTTCAACTCTTTGAAGCTCTTCTAACAGACCCCCGACCACTGAAACTTCACTTTCTTTTGGGTCAATTTAGTCAATGGTGCTACAGTGGATGAAAACCCTTCAACAAACCTCCGATAATAACCAACTAAACCCAAGAAACTCTAATATCTGAAGGACTCACTAGTCTAGGGAAATTCTTCACCACTTCTATCTTTTGAGAGTCTACCTGTACATTCTCACTTGACACCACATGACCCAAGAATGCAACTGAGTCTAGCCAAAACTCGCACTTGCTGAACATAGCATACAAATAGTGATCCTTCAAGGTCTATAGCACCACCCTCAAATGGGCAGCATTCTCCTCCTCGCTCTGAGAGTATATAACGATGTCATCTATGAACACAATCATGAGCATATCCAAGTATGGATTGAATACCCTGTTCATCAAATCTATAAAAGTTGCAGGAGCATTCATTAGTCCAAATTACATGACTACAAACTCATAGTGACCATATCGAGTCTTGAAGGTTGTCTTCCGAATGTCACTCTCTCTAACTCTAAGCTGATGATACCCGGATCTAAGGTCTATCTTCAAAAATTACTTAGCACCCTAAAGCTCATCAAACAAATCATCAATCCTGGGGAGATGATACTCATTCTTGATGGTAACTTTGTTCAATTTCCGATAGTCAATGCACGTCTGAAGGGAACTATCCTTCTTTCGGATGAAGAGAACTGGTGCACCCTATGGGGATTTGCATGGTCAGATGAAACCCTTGTCTAAAAGATCTTTCAGTTGCTCCTTCAACTGTTTTAGCTAAGCTAGAGCCATTCTGTAAGGAGGAATAGATATAGGCTGCGTATCGGGAATAAGGTCAATACCCAAATCAATCTCCTACTCCAGAGGAATTCCCGATAAATCATCTGGAAACACTTCAGGATATTCACACACTACAAGAACTGACTGGATAGTAGGGTTTTCCTATGTAGCATCCTTAACCCTAACTAGATGGTACGTGCAACCATTAGAAATCATCTTTCTGGCCTTAAGGTAGGAAATGAAGTGACCTACAGGCCCAACTGAATTACCCTTCCACTCTAGGACTAGCTCACCCGAAAACTGAACTCTACCGCACGGGTTTTACAATTAACAGAGGCATAACATGCATGTAGCCAATCCATGCCAAAGATAACACCAAAATTTTTCATGGCTAGCTCTACTAAATCAACTGAGGTGAGTTTTTGAAGGACAGTGACATTGCAATTTCTATACACCCGTCGAGCTACAACTGAATCACTGACTGGAGTAGAGACTGAGAGGGGTTCTGATAGGATTTCGGGACTTCACTCCGAAACTACTAGCAACATAGGGCAAACAAAAGATAAAGTAGCCCCTGGATCTAACAAAATATATACATCAAGGTGGAATACTCGTAACATACCAGTGACTACATCTGGAGAGGCCTTTTGCTCCTAACGAGATGCGAGGGCATAGAATTTGTTTTGATGCTAACCACCACCTGCACTAGTGGAGGCTCCCTACTGAACTTAGCGTGCTGGTAGAGCTACTAAACCGAGCGTGTTGGTGGAGCTACTGAACTAATTCTGGGTCTCTGCCCCTACCATGGCCCTAGCTAGCTGTTGGGCAATCTCTGAGCATATGTTCGGGCATCCAACACCCAAAACAAACACCTGTACTTGCTAAGCACCGACCAGTGTGTCTCCAGCCACACTTGGCACAAGATAGAATGATGGGCTCAACAGATCTGCTCCCCTAACCTCGAGAGCCTAATGCTCTTCTCCTATTGTCGTGCCTAGATATGGATGGCACACTTGCTGCTGACGGCGTTAGGACTGATGATCTCTGATGGGACTGCTGACGGTGCCCACCACTAGGTCTCTACTGGGAGAATCCAAAGCTATCATCCCTGGCCCTCTTAGCCTCTCTGTCCCGCTCACTCACTTGTACCTCCTCTATCTGATGGGCATACAGAACTATCTGAGGAAAGTCAATTTCTTGATGAAGCATCATAGTTCAGTAATCTTTGACCAAATAGACTGCTAACCCATGCACGAACCGACTCACTCGAGCCCTCTGGTCTGCCACCATCTCTAGTGCATACTTGGACAAGCGGGTGAACTCCAAAGCATACTCTTGGACCTTCATGTTTTTCTGCCTCAAGTTCAAAAATTCTGCTTCTTAGATTTCCCTCATCTCTTGGGGAAAGAACCATACCAAAAATGCGGTATGGAATTCATCCCAACCATTGGGGCCCACTCTAACTGTCATTCTACCCTTCCATTGCCTGAATTAGATATCGCGACCCCTTTCAAGTAATACGAGGCTAGATTTGCGCACTCCTCCCCAGTCACCCCCATGATCTGAGTGATCTTCAGAACTTCATCAAAAAACTCATACGGATCCTTGCCCACCTTAGATCCGAGAAACTCCGGAGGGTTCATCCTCAGAAAATCTTTGACTCTCGCCACTGTCGCATTCCCATTTTGAGGGATATGCGCTACAGCCTATTGGTTGACTTGAGCAGTCAAAGCCTGATCAAACATCTGAATGGAAAACCTAAACTCTTAATGGGCAACTTGCTCCGGCACATGATCCTCGAGGGCTGGTGGGGTCTGTTAGTGCCCATCCCTATTTCCATTCTCGTGGCCATTTCCATTTCTATTTCTTCTTCTGTTAACTTGGTGAGGAGGCATGATTTTGCAAATGTGTATAACATGAGTTAGAAGGACAGAGATACTTTTCATCGCATGGCATAGATCAAGAAAGAAGGGAACATTTCCTAAAATATTTTGTAGCCTCTACATCATAAGTGGGGCGCGCTTCACACCCATGATAAAGTCTCTACTTAACAAGGTTTTTAGACACCCTACGCACTTCAAAACCTGGTGCTCTAATACCAAGTTTGTCATGACCCAAACATAGGCTCGGACTGAGACACGGGACAATGAACCGTAAGAGGCTCGAAGTCAACCCATGGCATGAACATGACATCTAAACTCAACATAATAATGTGGAAGTCTAACATATGTAAAATAGCATAATTCTAAAAATCTGATAATATCAAATATCTAAATAGATAAAAGTGATCTGAAATTGAAGACATGTTATGTCTAATAAGCCTCTACATATTGATGAGTTGATGGGATAAGACCCCATCTAACTCATTAATACTGAAACTGAAGATACTGAATATGGCTAATAAAAACATCTTCGAAGGATGAGGACTCACCAACTCTGGCTGGGAGGTGCTACTTTGAGGACCTAGCTAACGGCGGGGTGGAACCTGAATCTCAGAGCATGTATCATGAAATAATACAGTATAGAATATGTGATCAGTACGTGGAATGTAACAAGTTGCAAGGTAAGTAAAACCGCTAAGTAAGTAAAATCAGAGATCATGCATATCTTAAAACATTTTATCATAAGAGTCTGAGGATAGGGCTTCCGTGTTGTTATCTAGGAACATGATTTAAATATAACTGAATATCATAACTGAATCGAATGACCCAAAGATGGAACTGATTATTCATAAGAAAAACTAACATTGGGTCAAGCCTATTGAAAACATAATATCATGATTGATGAACATGCATAACTAAAATCATGAGAAACAATGGGAGACTCATCATATAACTGAAATTACCACGATAGAGCTTACGTGGTCCTGACTATTATACTCAAGTGGGTAGAGCCGTCCAAAACCTTGCCAAGGCTAAGGATGCTACCATGATATTGATGTCAAGCTGAAGGCCCCCTTGGGGCAGGGGAAGCTTACAAGGGAGGTCCCAAATAATTTGATCATACGTACATTGGCATATAGTTCTAAGGCACAGGGTTGACTGACCCTTAGCCTACTCGGTGGTAGACACTACTCCCAATAACATGCATATGCTCTCCATCATTTTTCAACGAAGTTGAACCATCGTCTAGTGAAAAAACTGAATCATAACAATACATGTAAAATCTGAAATCATAACATGAGGAGCCTTGACTCGAACCATACCACAAGCTGAAATGAGTGGGAGTCTATACTCCAAAATCCATGTGGTAAGCTAATAACATGAAATTGAGATAAGTTATGAAGCATATTCGATCATATGGTCTTGCCCACACTTAAACATAGTTGAAATGGACTTTGATATTCAAAAACATGAATGTGGACATGGGTAATTTGAAATCATACTTTCATCATATACATCACATCATGCTTGAAAATATATATCATAATCTCAATCTTTCATGAACTTTTATAATTAGGCATCATAATTGTAAGATTTTGAAAACAAGAATTTGTAATTAAAAACATTATGAAACATTCCCATGAATCATAATTTAACATTAGAAACATGAATACATTATACCCATGATAGATACTTAGAACATTCATAAGTTGGGTTAAAACCCCATAGATTTATCAACTAGAATTTACATGAATTTGAGAAGGAATTGGGTGTGGGAGTGGATGGATACACCCATTTGCAACCCTACATACCTGGGTAAATTTGATTTATGTTCCCTCTTAAAAGCCCAAAGAAAATTGGAGAGAAAAATGGGGAAATTCTTCAAGCTTGATCTCCAAGGAAGAGTTCTAATTTGCATGCATGGAATGGTAAGGCTTAGGATAGGTTTAACACCCTTAAAACCCTACTAACTAAGCTTAAAACAACATAATTTAGGACCTTATATCTTAGGAATTATGAAAATACCCTTAATGAAATGTCTGGAATTTCTGCACTGCAAGTGACAATGAGTGCTACAATGAATCATTCTTTGATACCATGACTCGTGGAATCCGTTCGTTACTTCCTCTATTAGATTTTAACTTCTCTGATCCTAATAGAATGACTCGACATGATGGTTCATTACTCACAATGATGAACCGTTAATGCCTCTCGTTACCTCGCTAGATTCCAACTCAGGTCTCTAGTAATGACTAGTCAGGATAAGTCATTACTAGGCCCAACGACTCGTTGTTTTTGGCCATTACTTCCACTACTCATCTTTTGGGAGTCCCTCCAACAGAAACTTACCATGACTCATTGTCCCAAATAATGAGTCATTCCATGACTCATGCCAGCCACCCTAGACAAGGACCATCCTCACAACAACCCCTTACCACAATCCGTTACATCAACCAATGGTTTTTCCTTATACTCGTTACCACTGAACCTCCTACTGCAAAATCTGACAACGAGTATCTCCAACGGGTCATTAGACCCTCCAGTGACTCATACCACGAGTTGTTTTGAGTAAAATCTCAGTTTTTTCTAAGGCATTTTATTTTAAATCCTGAGTCTAGTCTTAGGCACTTCTGGGGTATTACAGTGTCGTTAGTCCAACTTCTGTATCAGTCCAGTTTAGCTAGTGTTGGTGAGTCCTCATCTCCCGAGGAAATTCAATTTAGCTGTTTTTTGTTACTTCATTTTCAAACTTTGATCGAGCTAGTTGAGGATGTTGTCCCATCAGCTCTTTAGTATCGTTAAAGGCTTTTCAGAAAATATGTACAATATCAAGTTGTTAGTGTTGACTCTATTTATGATCATTATGTGTGCAAACTTTCACATATTCATGTTTAGTTTATCAGTTTCTGTTAATTTATGCTCTTTAGCTGTTATGTTCATTCCATGGATCGACTTGGAGCCATTCGTGGTTCTAGGTTCCGTGACTCTGTCTGATCCTATGTTCGGGTCGTGACAAACTTGATATTAAAGCAATGGTTTAGAGTGTCCTAGGATGTCTGAAAGTCGTGTTAAATAGAGTCTTTACCCTGGGTGTGACGTGCGCCACATTTATGAGGGAGAGGTTACAATATGTTTTAGGAAATTTCCCTTCTTTCATGATCTACGTCGTGCGATGAAGTATCTATCTATATTTCTAACTCATGCTATACGCGTTTGCAAAATCATGCCTCCACGCCATATGATTGGAAGAAGGAACGGAAATGTAAAGGGCCATGAAGATAGAAATGGAGATGGGCACCAACAAGCCCTTCCAACACTAATAGTTCTTTTGCCTGAGCAAGTTTCTCATGCTTAATTAAGGGAAGATTTTCAATTGTTGGCTCAAGCTTTGACCGCTCAGGTCAACCAACATGCGGTGGCCCATGTCCTTCAGAATGGGAGTGTAGTGTCACCTCGAGTTCGGTATTTCCTCAGGATGAATCCCCCTACGTTTGTTGGGTAGAGAGTGGATGAGGACCCACATGAGTTTTTGGAAGAGATACAGAAGATCACCCAAATTATGGGGGTTATTGGAGAAAAGAGCAAAAACTTAGCCTCCTGTCAGCTAAAGGGGGTTGCCTATATTTGGTACCGTTAGCGGAGGGACGGTAAAGTAGTGGCGCAGTTCGCATGAGCTAGGATGAGTTCATGACAGCCTTCTTAGATAGATTCTTCCCTAGGGAGTGTAGGGAGGAAAAGGCGACAAAGTTCATCAATTTGAGGAAAAATGATATGACTGTCCAGGAGTATGCCTTAGAATTTACCCAGTTGTCCAAGTATTCTCCAGAGATGATAGCAGTCCAAAGGCCCGTATGAGCAGATTTGTGTATGGAGTGTCCGACTCGTTGGTCAAGGAGTGTAGGCTTTCAATATTGAACAGTGACCTAGACTTCTCTCATTTTTTCATATACGCCTAGCAAATGGAGGCGGATCGGATGAGGGATAAGGAGAGAGAGGCCAAGAGGGCCAGGACGAGCAGTATTGGGTTTTCCCAGCAGAGGTTTAGCGGCAGACATCGCCAACAGTTCCACTAGAGATCATCAGCCCCAGCGTTGTCATTAGCCAGTGTGCCATCCAGTTCTAGGCACAATTAGAGGGGAAAGACATCGGATCCAGAAGACAGGGGAGTAGATCAGGAGATCCTAGAGTTCCATTTTGCTGCAAGTATGGCAGGAAACACCACGGGGAGTGCCTAGCAGGGTCAAGTTCATATTTTGGGTTTGGTAAGCCCGATCATCTGCTCAGAGACTTCCCTTCAGCTAGGCAGTACCATAGAAGAGGTCATGACCTAGCCTCCAGCTCAGCAGTTCCACTAGCACGCTAAGTCAAGCGGGGTGCATCCACTAGTGCAGGTGGTGGTCAGCGTCAGAACATTGTTTATGCCTCTCTTCACGTAAGGAGCAGGAGGTCTCCCTGGATATGGGTGTTCATGGATGCTACCGCCTGCTGGTTGACCTTAGCCATCATGGCCTGTGTCAACATCTGAAAAGCAACCTGAAACTCAACATGAGTAACTTTTTCATTTAAAGAGTCTACTGGAACTGGTGGGGCAGGCTGGTTCCTAGTGCTATTTCTCCTTCCATTGTCTCTTCAGGGAGGCATTTCTTGCAAATGCATATAGCATGAGTTGGAAGAGTAAAGAGATTTGGACTTTATCGCATGATACAGAATCATGAAAGTAGTGAAGTTTCCTAAAACGTCTCATATATAGCCTCTTCCTCATAAGTGTGGCACGCTTCAAACCCATGAAAGACTCTACGGAACGCACCTTTCAAACACCCTAGGACACTCCTAAACCTGATGCTTTGATACTAAGTTTTTCATGACCTGAGCATGGACCCTTGATGCAACAGGGGACCTAGAACCACAAATGGCCTTGATGTCGCCTAAATTACACCTCTAGATAAGATATAAAGCAGTCGATGCTCAAATATAGAACCCAACAAGGGTTGGGGTCGTATCCCACGAGGAATATGGCGAGTACCTTGGTTAACACGTTACTAATACTATTAGTCTACTTATTTCCGATGGGGGAGGTTTTTAACAAGAAATAATGCAAAAATAGTATGTAGCAGTGAATAAATTATTCGCTAATGTTGATTGTATTTAATGAGAGAGTAGACTAGGACTGTGTTCCCCATGATTTCATAACAAAGCAGGCTTATTGTATTAGTAATCTATTTTTGTGTTTAGAATGCAATATAGGTAAGTTGATTTCGCCAAAATGGTTGGTCTCCTAAATAGATGATTATCACCACGCAACATGATTCGTATATGGATGTGTATTTAATTAACTCTTACCTTTGACATCGGATTATCTATTCTCGGACAAGGTCAAGCTATTAGATGAGGATTAATAACCTCAAATCTCCATTGTTAATCCCTCTTCCAATTCATTACTTCCTTGGTCCAGTGAGCAAAAATGGGGTGAGTTCTAATGTTCGCAGACGTTAAAAAGCAATTAAAATGAAGAATACATGCATAAACCCCATTCAAGAATCACTAAGTGTTTTGCCTATGTTTGTTAATTTATCATGGTTCCTACAACCCTAGTTATAGGATTTAACTACTTATGCTTGAAGAATTATGATTAACAAGTGTAGAAGAAATCATAATTCCGTATTTACAAGAATTTGTAAAAGAAATCACACTTCTTGAATTAATCAATAATAACCAAAAATCAAAGATCAAAGCTTGTTTGAATTCTCAAAACCCAAGAACAAGTTAAGACAAGATGTTTCTTGAACATCAAATTCGAACAAACTATGTCAAAAAGTAGAAACTCATAACAAGAAATGTAAACAAAATATTTATCGACAAAAAATGAATCCTATCCTACATAGACAAGGAAATCAGGTCAGCTATGGTGATGAATCGTTTGTGGAACTAATGAATTGTTATGTGTTATGACGGGTCCTTTACCAGCAATTCTTCCTTCTTGTTGAAGGCTCAGCTAATGACTTGTTAAGTGATGCAATTAGTCATTAAGTCTTCCGTTGCCTTTGGGACTTGTTTTTCCAGTATTCTGAATTTGTGACCATGAATGCTCCTGATGAGTCGTTAAGTCTCATGATGACTAGTTGATCCTTCTGTCAAGACTCTTAGTACTTTGCTCCTATTCTGGACTTCTGCTAATGGTTGCACATGATGAGTCGTTAAGTCGTAGGACGACTTGTTGCTACCCTCGTTAAGACTCTCAGTACTTTGCTCTACTTCTTCCTTTAGTTCCAACAACACACATGACAGGTCATTGTCAATCTTGAAGAATTATCGAGTCCACCCGTTACCAGCACTACTGATATTCCAACTCTCTGATTTCATGGTCATCTTTACTTAACGGTTGAAGGAACGAGTCATTGACTGACATGACGACTCATTACCTTCCTCATAGTCCAGACTTAGTCGATTTTTTTACTTATTTTTCCCATTCCACTTTCTTAACCTATTTCCCTACAACACTGAACACAAACACGTCATATCTATATAATCATACCTAGGATTAGCATATTTTCTTAGTTTTATGCATTGAAAGTGTCGATAAACCATGACACATCAATACTTTTAACATAGAACTTTTGCATGTCCTCAGGCAAAGAAAATCAAAACTACACCGATGCTTTAACTAAAAGAAACCTAGGAAAGCTATGACAGTCACAAAACACATAGCACAAATGAGATAAACTTTTCAAACTCGTCTACATTATCAACCAAAAACCATCGTGCTTTCACATAGCTTCCTATCATGACATGAAGGGATCAAGGAATGGAATTCTACTATCAACCTACAAGCATGCATGCAAATCATCGACACTTACCCAAACAACTAGCAGTCAATGATATTATCTGTGTGCCTTCACTAAAAAAAAGTCTTGGTCGCTCACAGATATATGTATATACTGTACAAATCAGGGATTCTGTCAAATTCGCTCACTCTCAAAAAAGAAGTTCATATAGTGTGAATACAAAACTATAGCTTGCCCTTATTTTCTATACCTTAGTTGATCGGATGGTTTGATTAGGATCACTTATAGAACTTTTTTAGGCTTGTAATGTAGGCTCAGGGATGGGTATGATACATATGAAAATAGTGACTTGACCCTCCTTGACACTATATACATTTGGCTACACTTTTAACATCTTTTCACTTTTCTCCCTTTTTCCTTCTTTTTCTTCTACTTTTAAAACTACGGGTGCGGTATTTTCTTTTCATTCATTTTTTATATTTTCTGTTTTTCTTTTTTCTTTTCTTCTTTTACTCATCATTTTTAAGCACACTGCACCTGCCTTTTATTTTCATGATTCGACCATTTTACACCCAGCTTTTCTCACATACCCCTATACTAGCCACCCTCAAATTAAGCAAGTTTCTTGAGTTGAGGTACATCGTGTCCAAGAAGAGACCAGGGCCAAAATAGGTGCAGAATAATCAAAGAGGTAAGGTGACTTGGGTAATCAAATAAACGGTTCATTTAAGGCTCAAAATTTGGATCAAGGGATAGTTTTTTCCTTCGGTATGTCATTTAGGCTAAAGTGGACTTATTTAACCTATGATAATTTCCTATCCAACTATCTTAAAACATTGGTATGATTAATCGGGCAAGTTCTAGATTATACAGACAGTTGTTGAACTAAGTAAGTATCAACCGCTCACACTGCACAGGGCAACACTATCAGTACCAATTGCTAGCTCATGCACAGTCACGGAATGATTATCACATTCACAAGATTAATTACATGCAAAGATCCACAAAGTTCATGACATATACACTAAGAACACAACACACAAAATTTTTAGAAGGGATGTCATTCAATAGATTCAATAGGTCAAAGTTTTGAAAAATGTACCACTTTATTTGACTGCCTCAAGTTCTCCTATTTTCATTTTAATCAAAAGATGAAACACAAAACACAAAAACAAAACCTAAACATGTAATTTCTACTAGATAGAAACACCTGAGGAAAAAAGACACACGTCAAGAAAAACCCTCAGGTTGGTACACCCCCACCCCAACAAAAAATAGCATGCAATGCCCTCGTTGTATTAAAAATTATATATCAAAGGGATATGGACATACCTGTGGAGTTCTAGATGTTTGTGTCAATCTGATTATTGAGAGATGTAGATGCACCCCCAACCTCTTCTTCTGTGGAACTGATAATGCCTGACGCCCTCTCTGGGTCAATAGATCTTGTATCCTCTCCACGAGCCTAGCAGTATCAAACTCAGCCCTATCTCGGGCTTCATCTCTGGACAGCCTCATNCAGATCCATAAAGGCTGCAAGGGCATTTGTTGGTTCGAAGCAATAGATCTTGTATCCTCTCCACGAGCCTAGCAGTATCAAACTCAGCCCTATCTCGGGCTTCATCTCTGGACAGCCTCATAGCTGCATCCATATCATGTCTTTCTCTCTTCTGCTCTCTCAGTAGGTCACCACCATCATCCCCACTTACCTCATCCCAAGGCCTCTGTCTGTGATACCCCGAAAGTCCTAAGATTAGACTCGTAGGTTGAAGTGGAGAAAATAGGAAAAATATTTGCACCAGGTTATAGGACGACTTATCAGGTGACTCGTTAGGTCCCTTGACAGATCGTTTCGTGATCTATGAAGTGGTGCCCAACTGGAGAGGAGTCATCGTCAGGGGTCACGACAGATGGTGTAATGAGTTGTTGTGACTCCCCACGGGTCTTGGGTTGACCTGTTGTTTGGGCAAGGTGGAAAACCATGTCAAAATCAAGTGATTAGGACAAACAAAGGGACGAGTCATGGTGTCACTGTACGACTCGTCGAGTGAGCCATTGTCAGGATGGCTGAAGAAAATGTATGGGATTCCAGATGTGCAAGGGTTCAGGGGATGACTAGTTAGGCCACCTCACGATTCGTCCAGTCCCTTATTGGGACTTATAGTGTCACTTTTCCTGCAAAATAAGTAAGGGCATTTTAGTAATTCCAAAGCTCCTAAGCACTAAACTACATCATGTTAAGCTCTGAAAGAAATGTATTAAGGGGGTTTAACCTATTCTAACTCACTCAACTCTCATGCATGCAAGTCTAGAAGTTCCCTTTGAAGATCAAGCTTTAACCCTATTAATTCTTCCCCAATTCTCTTGGGCTTTCAAAGTCAAGTTGAGATTCAACTTACCCAGGTATGTAGGACTATGAGTGAGAGTTTCCTTTCACTCTCATGCCTAAATTTCTACTCAAGTTCATCAATTCAAGGTTCAATTCAAGTTTATGATCTTATGGGGTTGTAGCCCAATTTTATGAAATTCTATATGATTTGTATATGGGTCAATTCCCTTCATGTTCCAAATCATGTTTTAAGATTCATGGGAAGATTTTTTTTAACTATTTTGATTATAAATTCATGATTTCATGTTTTAGAAAATTATTCCCAATTATGCAATTTTATGAATAATCATGTTTATGATTTACGATTTCAAGTATGAGGAGATATCTAGCATGATTGGATATTTATAAATTACCTATGTATGAACCCATGATTTTGACTTATGATGTCTATTTCAAGTACGCATGATTTTAAAATTTGGGCAAGCCCACACAAGTTAAGTATGTTTTCATGATTTAGCCAAGGCTAATAAGATCAACTTATCATATGTTTTGGAGTGAAACTCCCACTAGAGATTATGATATGTTTTTGAGTCAAGACTCCCATGTTCACATTTCAGACTATGTATTTAATGATGATTTCAACTTCATTGAAAAACAATGGGAGAACTATGCTTGTTTTTTGGAGTGGTTTCTAGCATCGAGTAGGCTCAGAGTTCCAAGGTTCCCCGATCTCAAAACTACGTGCCAATGTAGGAATATTTACTTGGGGCCTAACAAGAGAGTTTTATCCCTACTACAAAGGGCTTGCAGCTTGATATCGATATCCTGGTAGCATCCTTAGTTGTGGCAAGGTTTTGGACGGCTTTGACCACTTGAGTGTGATAGTTGGAGCATCACGTAAGCTCTATCATGATAGTGTCCATTATTAAGAGTCTCCCATTGTTCCTTATTATTTTAGTTATTCATGTTTATGACTTACGATATTATTTTTTATAGCAGGTTTGACCCAATGATCAGTTTATGAAATTTACTTATGATTTCATCTATGACAAGTCATATGATTTATATTTTCAGCTTTGGGTCATCCTACACAGATATGATAATTAGTTTATAACTATTTACATGTTTCAAATTCAGATTTTAGCATGCAGTATTTACTCTCATGATCTTGTGATTTATGTTTATATGTATGATTTCAGTTAATACTTAACATGTTTAACCTTACATACTCAGTACATTCAAAGTACTGACCGCATACTCTATATTATATCATTTCATGATACAAGTCCGGATGATCAGACTCAGTTCCACCATGAGTCTAGTTTCCCATAGCTTAGTTTGTAGGACCTTGATGTGCTATGAGGTTACAGAACTTTTGACGCTTAAAATAGGGAAATAAGCATGGACTTAGGTGTGTTCAAATGGATATGAGGCACTATTACTTTGTTTTTAGGGAAAATAGATATTGGAGATGAATTGTGCAAAAGACAGAGAGAAAATACAAAAAAGTGGCTTAGTACGAATCTCAATACGAGCCATACCATACTGGTACTATCCGTACTAAGAGTCGTGGAAAGATCCAGGATCAAATTATGAGGCAAAGGCAACTTACGGATCAGGGTACGAGTCGTACAATCCTGGTACAAGTTGTACCATAGCAGTCGTAATAACTTCCAGAAGGTTTTGCACAGGCCAAGTATCCTGGTTGGGTAGCAACCACGATTCATGAGAAGTACCTAAGACTCATACCAAGGAACCATGGAAAAGTCCAGAAAAAGAGAAGACTGGCAGAACTCAAGGTACGAGAAGGAGTCATGGATCGTGGAACTGAGGTACGAGTCGTACCAAGTTATCTGTGGAAGTTAACAGAGGATTCCAGAAAGTACAATTTCAAGCTAGGGGAAGATTGTATGATCATAGGTTCTTGTTAAGAGTCATACCAGAAGTCAACACTTAGCCAGATTTAGCTGAAACCAGCCAATGTATGAGTCAAGGTACGACCTGTACAATCCTGTTACAGGTCATATGTGAAGGCGACGACAATTTTTGGTAGTTTCCCTATTTAATTAGGAGAAAGTTCCAATTATTTGTATAAATAATTTAAGGTAATTTTCTATAGAAAACAACAAATTAGTGATCTTGGGAATAATTACATGCCAAAGTGATACTTTATAACTTAGTTTTGTCTTGTTTATGTATTTAATTATGTACATTTTCATGCCTTTTTATATAAA
>JACEIK010006613.1:28952-43723 GCA_018107945.1 Datura stramonium | reverse complement strand
GTTTTACCCTGTAGTCCAGTCCCTGTAGGTTCGACATTCCGGTTCTTAAAAAGGGCCACTGTATTACTTGTACAACCCGTACACTTGCGGGCTCATCACTTTCCACTTGATTATGTAGAGTTTAGATGTCACGTTCATGTCATGGGTCAACTTGGAGCCTCTCGGGAATCTTTGTCCCGTGTCTTGATCCAGGCCCATGTTTGGGTCATGACAAACTTGATATTAGAGCATTAGGTTTTGAAGTATCCTAGGGTGTCTGAATGTCGCGTTAAGTAGAGTTTTCTTCATGGGTGTGAAGCACGTCACACTTATGACGACGAGGCTAAGAAACGTTTTAGGAAACTTTCCTTATTTCATGATCTTTGTTGAACGATGAAATGTCTCTCTATCCTTCTAACTCGTTCTATATGTGTTTGCAGAATCATGCCTCCTCACTGAGTTAACGGAAGAAGAAATGGAAATGAAAACAGCAATGAGGATGAGCACCAGTAGGCCCCACCAGCACATGAGGATCATGTACACGAGCAGGTGGCCCATGTAGAGTTTCGAGCTACCATTCAGATGTTAGCTTAGGCTTTGACCACCCAATTCAACCAATAGGTGGTAGTTTTTGTCCCTCAGAATGGAAACGCAGCATCGGCGAGAGTTAGAGATTTTCTGAAGATGAACCCTCCGGAGTTTCTCGGATAAAAGGTGGATGAGGAACCACATGAGTTTGATGATGAAGTTTTGAAGATAACCCAGATCATGGGGGTGACTAGGAAGGAGTGCACGAATATAGCCTCATATCAGTTGAAAGGGATTGTGCACATTTGGTTCAATCAATGGAAGGATAGCAGGGCAGTTGGAGGAGGCCCTATTGGTTGGGATGAGTTTCATATCACATTTCTGGATCAGTTCTTCCCTCGTGAAAGAGGGAGATTAAAGCATCTAAGTTTGTGAACCTGAAGCAGTGTAAGATTACAGTCCAGGAGTACACTTTAGATTTCACTCGCTTATCCAAGTATGCACCTGAGATTGTGGAAGACCAGAGAGCCCGAGTGAGTCAGTTTGTGCATAGGATAGTAGACCACTTGGTTAAAAGATTTCTGGATCATGATGCTTCATTAGGATATTGACTTTTCTCTGATAGTTTTGTACGCCCAGTAGATAGAGGCGGTATAGGTGAGTGAGCGGGAGAGAGAGGCCAAGAGGGCCAGGACCGATAGCATTGGATTTTCCTAGTAGAAACCTAGTGGTGGGCAGCGTCAGTAGTCTGACCAGAGATCATCAGGCCCAACGCCATCAGCTATGAGTGTGCCATCCAGATATAGGACCGACTAGAGGGGACAAGCATCAGGCTCTAGAGGTCACGGTAGCAAACCCGTGGAGTTCGACATTCCAGAGTGTGACAGGTATGGTCGGAGACACGCGGGCCAGTTTTTTGGCAAGTTCAGGTGCTTGTATCGGATATGGGAAGCCCAGACATATACTAAGAGATTTCCCAACAACCATACAGGTCCAAGATAGGGCCGAGGCCTAGGCTCTAATTTAGCAGCTCCACCAGCATGCCCAGCTCAGCAGGGGGCATCCACTAGTGCGGGTGGTGGTCAGTGCCAGAACAGATTCTATGCCTTAGCAACTCGTCAAGAGCAGGAGGTTTCTCCAGATGTAGTCACTAGTATGTTATGAGTATTCCACCTTGATGTATATGAATTGTTACATCCAGAGGCTACTTTATTTTTTGTGATGCCCTATGTTTCTAATAGATTTGAAGTCAGTCCCAAAATCCTATCAGAACCCTTCTCAGTCTCTACTCCAGTCGATGATTCAACTATAGCTCGATGGGTATATAGAAATTTCCCAATCACAATTCTTCATAAAATCACCTCAGCAGATTTAGTAGAGTTAGCCATGACCAATTTTGATGTTATCTTCGGCAAGGATTGGTTACATGCATGTTATGCCTCAGTAAATTGTAGAACCCGTGTGGTAGAGTTTTGGTTTCAGGGTGAGCCAGTCCTAGAGTTGAAGGGTAGTTCAATTATGCCTGCAGGTCATTCCATTTCCTACCTTAAGTCCATAAAGATGATTTCTAAGGGTTACATGTACCATCTAGTTAGGGTTAAGGATTCTATATCCGAGAGCCTGACTATTCAGTCAGTTCCTGTAGTCTGCAAATATCCAAAAGTGTTTTCGGATGATTTACCGGGTATTCCTCCCAAGCGGGAGATTAATTTTGGTATTTACCTTCTTCCTGATATGCAGCCTATATCTCTTCCTCCTTATAGAATGGCTCCTGCTGAGCTAAAGTAGTTGAAGGAGCAGTTGAAAGACCTATTAGACAAGGGTTTCATTAGACCTAGAAAATCCCCATGGGTGCACCAATTCTCTTTATCTGAAAGAAGGATGGTGCCCTACGGATGTGCATTGATTATCAGCAATTTAACAAAGTTAAAATCAAGAAAAGGTATCCTTTCTCCAGGATTGATGATTTGTTCGACTAGCTTTAGGGTGCTAAGTTTTTTTCAAAGATAGACCTCAGATTCGGATACCATCAACTTAGGGTTCGGGAGAGTAACATTCTAAAGACAGTCCTCAGGACTCAGTATGGTCACTATGAGTTTTTAGTTGAGTCTTTTGGACTAACGAATGCTCCTGCAACTTTTATTGATTTGATGAACAGGGTGTTCAAGCCATATTTGGATATGTTCGTGATTGTGTTCATATATGATATTCTCATATACTCTCGGAGTGAGGAGGAGCATGCTGCTCATTTGAGGGTGATGCCACATACTCTTAAGGATCGCCAGTTGAATGCTAAGTTCAGCAAATGTGAGTTTTGGTTAAACTTAGTAGCATTTTTGGGTCATGTGTTGTCAAGTGAGGGTGTACAGGTAGACTCTCAAAAGATAGAAGTAGTGAAGAACTGGCCTAGACCAGTGAATCCTTCGGATATCAGGAGTTTCTTAGGTTTAGTTGGCTACTACCAGAGGTTTGTTGAAGGCTTTTCATCCATTGTTGCACCATTGACTAGATTGACCCAGAAGAAAGTAAAAATTTCAATGGTCAGAGGCTTGTGAGAAGAGCTTTCAAGAGTTGAAGACTCGACTCACCATAGCACCGGTGTTGACCCTACCTGAGGGTATCGAGGGGTTTGTGGTGTGTTGCGACGCTTCGAGGATCGGTCTTGGTTGTGTATTAATGCAGCACGGTAAAGTTATAGCCTATACTTCCAGGCAACTGAAAGTCCATGAAAAGAACTATCTAACTCACGACCTCGATTTGGCGGTAGTAGTATTTACCTTGAAGACTTGGAGACACTATCTATATGGGGTCCATGTGGATGTGTTTATGGACCACAAAAGCCTACAGTATGTGCTTACCCAAAAGGATCTGAATCTACGTCAGAGGAGGTGGTTGGAGCTTCTCAAGGATTATGATATGAGTGTCCTTTATCATCCAGGAAAGACCAATGTAGTGGAAGACGCTCTTAGCAGGCTTTCTATGGAGAGTTTGTCCCATGTAGATGAGGAGACGAAAGAGCTAGTGAAGGATGTACATCGCTTGGCACGACTAGGAGACCGACTTGTTGACTTAATAGATGGTGGTGTAATTGTTCAGATTGGATCAGAATCTTACTTGGTGACCAAGGTCAAAGCTAGACAAGAGGAGGATCCTATCTTGGTAAAGTTAAAGGAATTCATTCAAAATTAAAAAGTGGAGGTCTTCTACCAAGGGGAAGATGGTGTGCTATAATATCAGGATCATTTGTGTGTACCGGGTGTTGATGACTTGAGGGAGTGGATGTTGCATGAAGCTTATGGTTCCAGATATTCTATAATCTAGGTGCCACCAAGATGTACCGTGACTTATGGGAAGTGTATTGGTGGAAAGGCATGAAGAAGGACATAGCAGAGTTTGTGGCTAAGTGTCTGAATTGTCAACAGGTGAAGGTTGAGCGTCAAAGACCTGGAGGTGTGCTTCAAGATATTAGTATCCCCACTTGGAAGTGGGAGGAAATCAATATGGACTTTATTATATGGTTTTCTCGTACTCGTCAACAATATGACTCTATTTGGGTGGTTGTAGATAGATTGACTAAAGCAGCTCATTTTCTACCAGTCAAAACTACCAACTCGGCGGAGGATTATGCCAGATTTTGTACATTCGAGAGTTAGTTTAGTTGCATGGAGTGTCCTTGTCCATCATATCAGATAGAGGTACTCAGTTTACCTCCTAGTTTTGGAGATCGATTCAGAAGGGACTTGGTACTCAGGTCAATCTTAGCACATCATTTCACCCGTAAATAGATGGTCAGGCCGAGCGGACCATTCAGAATCTTGAGGATATGTCGGGAGCATGTGTGATTGATTTCAAGGGTAGTTGGGATGATCATTTACCTCTCATTGAGTTTCCATATAACAACTACCATTTCAACATTCAGATGGCTCCATTTGAGGCTCTTTATGGGCGGATGTGTAGATCACCTATTGGTTGGTTTGAGGTCGGTGAAGCTACATTGATAGGTCCAGATTCTGTTCATGAGGCTATGGAGAAGGTTCAGCTTATAAGGGAAAGGTTGAGAACAGCTCAGAGTCGTCAAAAGTCCTATGCAAATGTAAGGAGGAGAGCACTTGAGTTTGAAGTTGATGATTGGGTCTTTCTGAATGTGTCTCCCATGAAGGGAGTGATGAGGTTTGGAAAGAAATGGAAACTCAGTCCCCGTTATGTTGGCCCGTACCGAATTGTGAGACGTGTTGGCAAGGTGGCCTACGAGTTGGAGTTTCCCTCAGAATTAGCTTCAATTCATCTAGTTTTCCATGTATCACTCTTAAAGAAGTGCTTGGGTGATCCGACTTTGGTTGTTCCTGTGCAGAGTATAGGTGTGAAGGATAGCCTTAGCTATAAGGAGGTTTCGATGTAAATACTTGATTGTCAGGTTCAAAAGCGAAGAAATAAAGAAGTAGCCTTAGTTAAGGTATTGTGGAGGAACCAGTATGTTGACGGAGCTACATGGGAAGCTGAAGCAGACATGATGGCTAAATACCCAAATCTATTCCCTCCTGACTTAGTTCCATCTTGAGGTATCAGTTTCCTCCCTTAGTACTTTATTAAGTTTCATGTTCAGTTCATGTCCCCCAATTTCATTCATGTCAATGTATGTATGTGAGATTTATGAATTCAGCTCAGTCATGTATTTCACTCCGTCAGTGTTCAGCTCTAAATGTTCAGTATTTGATATGGCAGTTGCATTTCTCAGCTTTTCTGTATGTTTACCCACATTCGAAGATGAATGTTCCCAAGGGGGAGATATTGTAATACCCCAAAATCCCTAAGATTATACCCGAGGATTGGAATAGAGAAAACTAGGATTTTCTACACCGGGTCATAGGACGAGTCGTCCAGTGACCTGAGGTGCACCACGAGTCGTTAAGTGACTCATGGGGAGGAGGGTAGACTTGGTTGGATTTTTGGATTGGGGGCTGACCACGGGTGAGGCCATGAGTCGTCATGTTATCCATGGTCAGACGTTGATTTGGAGGTTGGAAGTTTGGATAGTGCTCCTAACGGCTAGTCACCACGAGTCGTCGGGCACACCACGAGTTGTGGTGTCCCTCGTGGTGAGCAGTAGTGATGAAATTCCATTTCTGGCAACGGGAGATGACCACGAGTCGTGGTCAGTGGCAACGAGTCGTCCAGTCCCTCGTTGGGACTGGCAGTAAGTATTTTCTTGGAAAATTAATAAGGGCTTTTTCATAAATCCTAAGTTTCTAAAGCCTATACTACGTCATTTTAAGCTCAAATAAGTGTTTTAAAGAGGAATAAGTTCATTTAAAGCATATTCTCTTCCATGCATGCAAACCTAGAGGTTTCTATGGGTGATCAAGCTTTGATTCATCAAGTTCTTCCCCAAATTCCATTGTGCTTTCAAAAGGGTTGTGTAATCAGATTGTTCCAGGTATGTAGACTTATGAATGGTTCTATTCATCCTCACCCATGCTCGATCCATCTTTAATTTGATGAAAATTCTAGTTGATGAATCTATGGGGTTTTAACCCAACATGTGAATTCTCTAAGTATCAATCATGGGTATGATCTGTACATGGTTCTATTGTCGATAATGATTAATGGGTATATTTTACAATGTTTTTAATTACAAATTATGTTTTCAAGTTTTTATAAATTATGATGCCCACCCATGGAAGTTCATGAAAGATGAGATTATGATATATGTATTCAAGCATGATGAGATGTATATGAGGAAAGTATGATTTCGAATTACCCATATTCTTGTTCATGTTTTTGAATGATCAAGTCTATGTCAAGCATGTTTAAGTATTGGGCAAGACCATATGATCAAGTATGTTTCATGATTTATCTAGATTTCATGTTATTTAGCTTACCACATAGTTGTGGAGTATGGACTCCCACTATTTTCAGCTTGTGGTATGGTTTAAGCCCAAGGATCCTTACGTTATGATTTCAGATTATGAATGTGTGTTATGATTCAGCTTCGTCACTAGACGATGGTCCAGCTTCGTTTAAAAAAGATGGAGAGCATATTCTTGTTTTGGGAGTAGTGTCTATCACTAATTAGACTAAGGGTCAGTCAACCCTATGCCTCAAAACTATGTGCCAACGTAGCTATGTTCAGATTATTTGGGACCTCCCTTGTAAGCTTCCCCTGCCCCCCAATGGGCCTTCATCTTGATATTGATATCATGGTAGCGTCCTTAGCCTGGCAAAGCTTTGGATGGCTCTGCCCACTTGAGTGCAGTAGTTGGCACCACGTAAGCTCTATCGTGGTAATGTCAATTATATGACGAGTCTCCCGTTGGTCCTCATGATTTCAGTTATGCATGTTCATCAATCATGATATTATGTTTTCAGCAGGTTTGACCCAATATTAAGTTTTACTTGTGATTATCAGTTTTCAGATTTTGGGCCATTCGATTCAGTTATGATATTCAGTTATGTTACGTCATGTTTTCAGATAATAGCATGCAAGCCCTACTCTCAGATTCTGATGATAAAATGTTTTATGTTATGCATGATCACTGATTTTACTTACTAGCGGTTTCAGTTGCCTTGCATACTCGATAAATTCCATGTATGGACCGCATACTTTATGCTATATCGTTTCATGATACAGGCTCAGACATTAAGGCTCTGTCCCGTTGTTAGCCAGATCCTCAGTGTTAGCATTTCCCAGCCAGAGTTGGTAAGTCCTCATCTTTCGAGGTCCCTTCTTTTCAGTTGTATTTTTAGTATTTCTAGTTTCATACTTTAGTGAGTTAGATGGGGTCTTGTTCCATCAACTCGTCAGTACTAGAGGCTTATCAGAAATAATATGTATTCAGCTTCAGACTTGTGTATGTTTTATGTTGTTCGCTGTTATTAGATTTTCAAACTTCCTCTATATTATATATGTTAGATTTCCGCTTGATTATGTAGAGTTTAGTGTCATATCTTCACAGTTCCTTGCTCAAAATAAGTAGGATCCAGGTGCCTTCACTATTTCGTGCATGATTGGTGATTTTGAGTTTGTGAAGGAACTTTGTGAGTTAGGTGCAAGCATCAACCTGATGCCATTGGCTTTATTCAAACAATTGGGCTTGGGAGCCCCCATACCAATGTCCATGCGGCTATTGATGGAATACTATATAGTTAAAAAGCCAATGACGATCTTAGTTGATGTGCTTGTCAAGGTGAACCATTTCATCTTCACTGCAAACATCGTAATCCTAGATTGCGAGGTCGATTTTGAGGTCCCCATTATTTTGGGCCAACCATTCCCGGACATTGGGAGAGCCTTGGAAGATTTGGAAGTTGGCTAATTAAATTTCAGGTTAAATAAAGAGAAGGTCACTTTTAACATCTTTCTATCAATGAAGCAGCCCAATGAATTTAGGGTTGTCTCAGCAATCGATGATGATTCCGAGTTTCTTGATGAATACTGAGTAGTTAAGAGACTTGCGTCGTGCTGCGATGTTAAATTTGGCACTTCTTGTGAGGCAACCCATGTGGTGGTTCTGTGAAGTCTGAGTAACCAGACCACCTACGTCGTGCCGCGACATTAAATCAAGCGCTTCTTGGGAGGCAACCCAAGTATCTTAACTTTTTTGTGTTCAGTGTGCAAGTGAACCAAAAAAAGTGGGTGAAAATTGTAGCACAAGACTGTATTACGAGTCTCAATATGAGTTGTATGACGATTGTACTACTCGTAGTACCGTCTGTGGTTCAAGGTAGAGACTGAGCTAAAGCATGAGTTTACGTTACGGTTGGTTATTATGAATCGTACCTACGGAGTATAGGTCTTTTACTTACTGTAATAGTAAACTATGCCAAGTGTGGAAGTTCAGAAAAGTGATGACCTATGGGTGATAGTACGATTCTTACCACTGTGGTACTAGTCGTACCATATACTCATGGGTCCGCAGGTAAGCTTCCTAAGTCGTTTGCTATGGGTCCAAAGGACAATTTGTAGGTCAAACCTATGACTCATGGTAGGAGCCATGACAGGTAAATTTAATGAATGCAACCCGACTTAACCCGGATTCCTCAAAAATCCACCCTAACCTATTTAAACTCGAATTCCTTCGATATTTACTCCCACGCAAACATAAGTTATCGTACCCATGACTATCACCCAACACTCGCACACCCATTACTAAAAACTCCAACTGATTGAATCTCAAATTGGTGCAAGATTACTCCTGCACAATTGGAATTCAAACCCTAAATCAAGAAGCAACTAACCACATGAAAACTTCAAGTAACCACGTTCAAATTAGGAAAAACTTGCTCTGTACGAACTTATGGATGATTGTGACACCTCAAACTCACCAAAAATGGGTTGAGGAAGATGATCAGTAGCTTGTGTGATTCTATTGAAAGGGTAGAACTTCAAAATGCTTAAAACACTAAACTGAGTTGGTGAAAAATTGAAAAATTGAGTTATGGGATGTGATCTAAGTTGGGAGTGAACTGGGTATGAATAAACAATGAAGATTGGTAGCCCAAAATGGGGAAGTCTGAGTACCCAAAACAAATAATGTGTTCACCTGAACAACTAAACAAAAATAAAGAGGTGGGCAGGCTTCACGAGTCTTCCTATGACTCGTGGTTTCATACTACGAATCGTATGATGACTCTTTAGGAATGTCCCAGTTCAATAAAAATGTAAGTGTTGGTACGAAGCCTGGTATGATTCGTAGGATCCTATTACGAGTCATACCTGGCGATTCTACCATGAGGCAGTAAGGGTAAAATTTCACAAGTAGTGGTACGACCCTTTGTACGACTCACAGAACCTAATCACGAACCATAACATGAGTCATACAAAAAGGAAGTAACTTTGAAATTCAGGACAATCCTCCTATGACTCTTAGTATGAATCGTACCTGCCTGGTACGAGTCGTACCAAGAAGTCGTGATAAAATTATCATGAACTACAAGTCTTAGTACGAGTTGTACCACCATGGTATGACCTGTACTGTAGACTCGTGGAAAAATACATAGGATAATTTTTCTTGCTTTCTTTTTCTCAGATCATACATACTGACCGTTTTCTCCACAGGTACAATGACAATGAAGAAAAGAGCAACCAAACCTGCCCAGGATAAGAGAGCTAGAGCAGAGATAGCTACTCGAAGGGCATTGAGAGATGAGCCCTCCGACTCTGATCAAGCATGAAGCTCTCCTAATTGTTCAGTGGAAGAGTATTGAGTTGAGATGTTCGACACTGATGAGCCACAGACCATTAAGGCTCAAGCAAAGGAACAGGCCGAAGCCACTTCTGATGCTCTGGTCACTACTCCTCAATCTGAAGAGGGAGAAGAAGAACAGGTTCAAGAGTTTAGGAGTGGCTCTAGTGATGATGAAGGGTCCTAGGAGGCCCAATCCGGAGATGGAAACTACGAGGCTGGTTCAAAAGAAGGAGATGTTATGGAGGAAATTGAGCAGACCCTGCCTACAGCAAGGCGTACTATGAGGTGGCATGTGCCCGAGGCACAAGAGATCTATGAGAAGGCTTGGCGCTCACATCCAAGCAACACTCTAGGCACAACATTTAGGAAGAATTGAGGATCCTCACTAGTGCCTTGGATGAGGTTGAGGAGATCAAGTGGATCTTTAGCTTCTATGGGTTCGATTGGATGGATTAGACCCTTGACTAATACAGTCTAGAGATGGTCTAGGAGTTCTATGCCAACTATTATGCAATGTAGGAGTAGAATGCATAAACCAGCAAGCATTGAAGGAACAGCCCAAACTTGACAAGATATTAGTCCGAGGGTAAGACGTCAAGATATCAAAGAAAACCATTGCCCGGATAGTCTATGAGCCACAGTTCATAGCTCCATCATCCACAGCAGAGTTCAACCATCGGATAGATGCCCTAAAATGGGTGAAGCAGTTAGGTCATGAAGAGAGACAAATCCAACTCAAGTGGTTAGCTGGAGTCATAGCGGAGGACACGGAGAAAGTTGAGTGGGTGGCTGGTGGAAAACAGGTCACCAAATCTTCACTGAACATCATAGCGAAGGCTTGCTAGACACTAGTCCACCACAAACTGATGCCAACTATGAATGATAAAATGCTCAGCACCGATAGGGCAGCTGTGGTAGCATGCATTATGTCCTTTTGACAACGCTCAAACCACACCTCCTTCGGAAGTATGAAGCGGACATTGTAAATAAAGAACCCAACTAGAGGTTGGAGTCGATCCCACGGAGAATACGGAAGGATTTAGAAGAATGCTAGTGCTTAATCTTTGTAGTCAATTATTTCCTAAGAGGGGGGATTTGTAAAAGTAATAAATAATTATTTTGAGAAATTGTTTGTTGTTTCCAAATTAATGCAACTAACTAGGGTAAGTGTTCCCCATGACTTCATAACCAAAAGACGTTTTATACTAGTGATCTATTCTGGTGCTTAGCATGCAATATTTGTAAGTTCGGTTCACCTAAATGGTTGGTCCCCTATCTAGATGATTTTCACCATGCAACTTGATCCGTCTACGGGTGTATTCTTGATTAACCCTTACCCTTAATATCAGATTAGCTATCCCCGGATAAGTTCAAGCTATTAGATGAGGGTTCATAGCCTCAAATCTCCGTTGTTAATCCCTTTTCCCATTCACTACCTCCTTGGTCCGGTAAGTAAGAATAAGGCAAGTAATAACGTTTTCAACCGTTAAGAAATAATTAAATGAAGGAAAAAACAATACATGAATAAAACCCCATTCAAGAATCACTAAGTATTTTTACCTATGTGTGTTAATTCATCATAGTTCCCATAATCCTAGTTGTGGTGGTTTTAGCCTATCATGTTTATAAGTAAATTCATAGAATTTATAGATAAAAGCAAAAATTAATACTTACAATGTTGATAGGAAGAAACTCACTTGATTATTGCAATAATAAAGAAGAACAATTCAACAATCGTCTCAAAGTTCCAAACGTAAGCCACCAAACTTGTATCTAAAAACTTGAGACTTAAAACTCTATCCTACTTGAATATCTTTTGAAATTGAAACTTGATTCTTGAAGACTTTCAAACATTAAAACTTGATAGCTATTATAGAAAATAAAGGGGTATTTATAGTAGTAGATTTATGCTTCGCTTGTTCCTTGATGAATTTGACTTGGGATTTAAAGTTCCTTTTCCTAGTTGAAGAAGGAGTTCCATTTTTGGCCGTTGGAAACCTTTGCCACGTCGCACCTTTTATTGCGTGTCCCTAGTGCCGAGTCGCACATGCCAACGCGCCTGCCATCGTGCGGGGAAGGGGTTGTTGCGCGCCTGCTGCAGGGCTGGGACAAGGGCTGCCTCGCGCATGCCATGGCGCCAAGAAGAGGGTTGCGCTGCGCCTGTCATTGCACCAATGTGCTGCTCCCTCGAACGGCGGTGTGCCAACCTCGTGCGAACTTCAAATCTTTCCATCCTTCACTCTCACTTCTTCTCATATATTCCAAAATCCTTAAATACACCCAAAACCATCATTTTAAGCCCTAAAAATATCTAATCACGTGTGTTAGTTATTTTTACAAATATATAACATAAACACACATAAATTTATTCTCAAAATATAGTAAAATATGGGCAAAAATATGTCTATGAAGTGCATAAATATGCCCTTCATTAACACCCCACACTTAAACTATTGTTCGTCCTCGAACAATCTACTACTTCCCTTCTCATATTTAAGCACAAAATTCATCCTACAAACAGGTCTACTTATACTTAGGATCATGATACACATCAATGAAGCTCAAACAATTCACTCGCATGCATATAGGATCAACATTAGAATGTCAAAGTTTGAAATCACTTAGCTTTTGAAAATTAACTCATCAAGACTTATTTTGGGCCAACATGAATTATATGTAATTTAGCAATCAAGATTAGACCAAAGTCTTACCATTGAGCCCCTCACAATTTGGAGAGATGCCTTTTTCTCACACAAGATATAAGTCAATATAAACTTGGGCATAAATAAAATTATTTCTACTCACTCTCCCAAAGAATTCAACATACATGCAAAAGACGACCCATAGGCTTTCCCTTAGTGTAATACTCCGCTAATATAGAATTAGGAATCAAGGATCAATTAGGACTTAAATTTGGTTGTAATTTAAGCTAAGGGATGGGTAGGAACTATTTGGCCAAGATAGTGACTAATCTCCCTAAGAACTTTAATACTTCACAACACTTTAATTTTTTAGTACTTTCTTGAATTTCCAAAATTTTCTCCTTATACCTCCTTATTTTTCAATTTTTAAACTTAGATGACTAGTGGAAATTTCTCTTTTAACATTGAGCTCATTCACACATTTTTGTCCTCTTTTCTTTTCCTTTCTTCCATTCCCACCCTTTACATACCCCTACTCTAGCCACCCTCAACTTAAGTATTTTTATTATGTTGAGGTTCACAATATCCAAGGAAGGACTAGGGCCAAAACAGGTTCATTGTAAATAAATGGGTACGGTTAATCGGTAAATCATGATTTTTTTTCATCTTCAATTTTTTCAAAGCTATTTCGTCTTTTTGTTTTCCCACTAAAAATCACCCTCCTTGTTTAGCAAAATTTCATCTTTTACTTTTCTTCCAATTCACCATACTTTTTAGCTTTTTCCTTCACTTCTCCAATTATGCTTCTTTCCTACAAAAAAATTTCATTAATGTGCTCTAGGAGTCATTTGGATCAAATATAAGTCAATAGAACAAAAAGGGATTCAAGCTTATAATATGGCTATCAAAAGAATAGGCTAAGGCTCAAACATAGCTAACTAGGATAATTACAATCAAGGTAGGTAAAATAGGATAGAAATAAGGCTACCAAAGAAATTCCTATATCACTTCCTAAATCCATCATTCTTATTTCGCTTTGCACACACACCGGGCAAGTTCTAGACATCAATTTACAAGCATGGAGTATATCAAAAATAATTCCTCACACATTGGCACAAGATGGTTTAACAATGGAAATCAAGATCACATAAACACATATATTCATATTTTATGTATAACATAATTAAGCCAATTTTTCAAGTACAAGAGTCAAGTTCCCAAAAGACTAAGTGTTTCTACCTTTTTCATGTATTTTTGAGTGAATTTAATAAAGTCTCAATGATACCTAAAGTGAAGCACCTAGCATTCGTAGGATCCAAGTTCTTGTTCTTCCTAATGACTAATTTACACTTAAGATGGTCGTCGTCCATCCATCATCGGGCAAAGTCATGACGCAGTGACTAAAATTAAAAAAATTAAAAAAAAACTAGACACTCTAATCTATTCTAATGGACTATCCATCGGAAAAGTACGGAAAACAAAAACCGGAGGAACCCAAAATAAAATAAAACTAAAAAAATACTATACACAAACAAGCATGCATGACAAATCATAAATCCCAAAAAAACGAGGCCTACCATGTGCAAATTTAGCAATTAAGGTATGGATGGTACTATGGAGTTCACTTCTCCCACCCCACACTTAAATGGCTACACTATCCCTAGTGCTAAAACAAATAAGCATAAAGGAATAGAGTGTAAGAAGAACTCCCTTGGCCTCTACTCCTCATTTTCAATGTTTAAGCTCAATTTTTGTTGAAACTCAAGACTTCACCTGCACACTTGAACAATCACATAAAAGCGAAAAAAATTTATCTTGGGTTGCCTCCCAAGTAGTGCCTAATTTAACGCCGCGGCACGACACAGGTATCTTGATTACTCAGACTTCATCAAGATACCTGTTGAGACCGTGGTCACATCTTGGCTTCTTGTTTTACCACGCTAACCTGTGACATGTTAGAAGATAAAAAAACAAAAAATCGGAAATAAAGACTAAAAGTTAAACACAAGCAATTAATATAATCCTAAACCGTATTCCCCGGCAATGGCGCCACTATTTGATAACACTCAAACCACACCTCCTTCGGAAGTATGAAGCAGATGTTGTCAATAAAGAACCCAACTAGAGGTTGGGTCGATACCACAGAGAATACGGAAGGATATAGAAGAACGCTAGTGCTTAAGCTTTGTAGTCAATTATTTCTTAAGAGGGGGATTTGTAAAAGTAATAAATAATTATTTTGAGAAATTGTTTGTTGTTTACAAATTAATGCAAATAACTAGGGTAAGTGTTCCCCATAACATTATAACCACAAGGTGTTCTATACTAGTGATCTATTCCGGTGCTTATCATGCAATATTGATAAGTTAGGTTCACCTAAATGGTTGGTCCCATATATAGATGATTTTCACCATGCAACTTGATCCGTTTATGGGTG
>JACEIK010006613.1:2944-28905 GCA_018107945.1 Datura stramonium | reverse complement strand
TCAAGCTATTAGATGAGGGTTGATAGCCTCAAAATATCCATTGTTAATCCCTTTTCCCATTCACTACCTCCTTGGTCCGGTAAGTAAGAATAAGGCAAGTCCTAACATTTGCAACCGTTAAGAAATAATTAAAAACGAAGGGAAAAACAATACATGCATAAAACCCCGCTCAAGAATCACTAAGTACTTTTACCTATGTGTGTTAATTCGTCATAGTTCCCATAACCCTAGTTGTGGTGGTTTTAGCCTATCATGTTTATAAGTAAATTCATAGCATTTATAGAAAAAAGAAAAAATTAATACTTACAACGTTGATAGGAAGAAACTCACTTGATTATTGCAACAATAAAGAAGAACAATTCAACAATCGTCTCAAAGTTCCAAAAGTAAGATACCAAACTTTTATCTAAAAACTTGAGACTTAAAACTATAATCCTACTTGAAGACTTTTTGAACTTGAAACTTGATTCTTGAAGACTTTCAAACTTTAAATCTTGATAGCTATTACATGAAAATAAAGGGGTATTTATAGTAGTAGATTTATGCTTTGCTTGTTCTTTGATGAAATTTGACTTGGGATTTAAAGTTCTTTTTTATAGATGAAGTAGGAGTTCTATTTTTTGGCTGTTGGAAACCTTTGCCGCGTCGCAACTTCTATTGTCGCGTCCCTAGTTCCGCGTCGCACATGGCAATGCGCCTGGACAGTGTTGCTGCGCGCCTGTCATCACGCGGGGAAGGGGTTGCTGCACGCCTGCCATCACGCGGGGAAGGGGTTGCTGTGCGCCTACTGCAGCGCTGGGACAAGGGCTGCCTCGCGCATGCCATGGCATCGAGAAAAGGGTTGCCAACCTCGTGCGGCTGTGTGCCAACCTCGTGCAAACTTCAAATCCTTGCATCCTTCACTCCCACTTCTTCTCATATATTTCAAAAGCCTTAAATACACCCAAATCCATCATTTTAAGCCCTAAAAACATTTAATCATGTGTGTTAGTTATTTTCACAAATATATAACATAAAAACATGCAAACACACATAAATTTGTTCTCAAAACACAGTAAAGTATGGGAAAAAATATGTATATGAAATGCATAAATACTCCCTTCATTAATGGTATGAAATAAATATCTCGAGGGTGATAGAAAATGAGATCGGAGATCGTGCTCTTGGGTTGAGCACCGCCATGGAATTTTCGATCCTTATTTATTGGATGTGCAAAGATGTTAGGGTCGACTGCTGAAGATATTGATATCGAGATTGAAGGATAGAGGAAGACAGATATAGGATTGGTTCGAGATGAAATGAACCTAGTGAGCTGGGCTTGACTTCCTACCACAATCCCAGAACCACAGGCATTTAGGGAGAGCAGGTTAATGCCTCCACCTTAGTGGAGCAGGATGAGACACTGGCTACAGAGGCAGCACCCAGTGCTTCATCTGAACCTCCAATGGGTCTCCCGAGCCAGACACCAGTTGGGTATGTATTGGTCCCTCACTATTTCCTCCAAAAGACAGCTAAAAGACTAAAGATGACAGAGAGATAAGTTTAGTCTATGATGGAAAACGTCAAGACTTAGGTGAAGGTGGAGATTGAGGAGGCCGTAAGGGGGTTGCATGGCCGGATTTATGGATTCGAGCGGCGATTCAATAAGCGCTTAGCAAATAAGCCGGACACTGGTAGCCTACAAGAGGAGTTGAGGGCTCTTCGAAGCTAAGTGACCAAGTTTTCATCTAAACAATCGGCAGTTCTAGCAGCCGCTACTCTTCCAAACTTAGACGCTGAGCTCGATGAGAAGCTCGACATAGAGGCATATTAGGGCCCGACAATTTCTAGTGGGGAAAAAGGAAGAAAAGGGTCTTGTAGAAAGTTGAAAATGAGCCCTCAAAGAAGAGGGAAAATAAGAAGAAGAAAAAGAGAAAGTGGGCGAGAGTATAGAGCTTGCAAACTCACGACGCATATATGTCGGAGTTGCAGGAGCGAGCTAGAGGAGCGGAGAGCTCCACTACAGCCCAGAGAGTGATTGTGGATGGAGAGGAAACTTTAGGGGACCCACATTCAGACAGAGTAGAGCCTGCAGCTGCTAGTGATGTGGGGGTAATCAATCCCCCAACAGAGGTACCATTGAGTGTGCCAGCCACCGCTAGCGCCATTGATGCAGTGGAGGTACCACCTGTGTAGGATGGCAGGAACGCTTAGTGAACCACAGGTATGTCCCTTTCCCTTGTTCTTACACATTTTATGCTTTGGGAGCGAAGCATGTTTTTCAAAGGGGGTGTACTTGTATTTTTGGAAATTGTTTAATTTGTCCGAGGATTTTTCTTGCTGTGTTTCTTTTTCCTCGGACATGCTATATAGTAGAACCGGCATGTTTAGGTTGTTTTCATTTAATTATAAGTAGCTTAGAATTACTCTGCTGCCAATAAATATACTAGTTTGATGTTTTTGAAAAAATTGACCCTATTGAAAATTTTGTTTTAATGTTAGCTGGGTAGTAAATCACAATTGCATGTATTCTGTGATCTTTGTATGACATTTAAATTATGAGCATGTGTAGTGGTATCTTAGCCGTGCATGAACTGGATAGGTAGATTCAGTGCAAACCGGTATAATGAGTGAGTAAGGATGTATACCAAGTTCAATACTGCAGGAGGATCTAGAACTTGCTCTTGTTGGTCTTTGTATAGGCTTTAGGATAGTTGGTTAGGAGATGGTCATAGGATGTTATTGCTTTTACCCACTTTAGCTTAAATTACCCTACTAAATGATGATGAATCTCTCGATCCCCAGCTTGAGCCTTATATTGACCATTTTTCTTTGATTAACCATTAAACTTACCCATTGTTAATAATGAACTTGTTTTGGCCCTGGTCCCTCCTTGGATATTGTGAACCTCAAATTAGGCAAAATTTCTAATTTCAGGGTGGCTATAATAGGGGTGCATAAATTGTGGGGAGGTGAAAAAAGGAAAAGGTAAAAGATGAGGTGTGGTGTGACAAGAAAAGAAAAAAAAAGAGCAGAAAAAGAAAAATGAAAAGAAAAGAAAATACAAGAGAAAATGAAAAGATGAGAAAAACACAGCACACCCACATATTTCATGCAAATGGAGAAAAGGGAGGAAAAGGTTGAAAATTTTAAAAATAGGGTAAAAAAGTGTAAAGTGGACCTCAAGTATGTAGTGCCAAGGAGAGTTTAGTCACTTAATTCCATATTTACCATACTCAGCTCGAAGCCTATATTACAAGCCAAACAAAGTCCTAGAGTGATCCTAGCTTAATTGTATGAAGAGGCGAAGTAGAGAAAATAGGGGCAAGTCTATGGTATCCGATATGCAATATTTGAAACTTCTTTGGAAGAGAGAGAGTCCCATTTGTTTAGTCCCAAGTTCATTATTTTATATATTTGTGCATGTTAGAGACTGCATTTGCTATGAGGGTACTTGGTTTGTATTGTATTTTACCAATTATCTGTATGAATAGCATTGCTAATAGCACAATTCTCTACTAATAGTTGCATGCCATATCTTGATCCCTGTAGTCATTGATTGTGGTTAATATGTGCATAGCTGATTTACTTTGAATGGAAAAGGGGTCATTAGCTGATTGTGGTTCATAGTGCAAATTTTGTTGTGTTGGTTGTAGGTATTCTAGGTTTGCATTCTAGTTAAGTTTTGTTTTTAGTTTTTGTTTTCTTTACCTGAGGACATACAAAAGTCTTAAGTTGAGGGTGTTGATGTGTTGTGAGTTTACAACACTTTCGATGGTTAAAATTGGGAAATAAGCATGGACTTAGGTGTGTTTATATTTATATGTGGCACTTTTACTTTATTTCTAGGGAACATAGATGTTGGAGCTAAATCGTGCAAAAGATAAAGAAAAAATGCAGAAAAGTGGCTTAGTACAGATCTCAGTATGAGCCATACTATCCGGTATGAGACGTACTGAGAGTCGTGGAAAGGTCCGGGACCAAATTATGAGGCAAAGGCAACTTATGGTTCATGCTACAAGCTGTACCATCCTGGTATGAGTCATACCATAGCAGTCGTAGCAAATTCCAAAAGGTTTTGCACAGGCCAAGTATCCTGGTACGGGTAGCAACCACGAGCCGTGAGACCTACCTAATACCCGTACCAAGGAACCATGGAAAGGCCCAGCAAAAGAGAAGACTAGCAGAACTCAAGGTGAGAGAAGGAGTCACGGATCGTGGACCTGAGGTACGAGTCGTACCAAGCCATCTGTGGAAGTTAACGGAGAATGCCAGCAAGTGCAAGTTCAAGCCACTGGAAGATTGTACGACTCATAGGTTCTGGGTACGAGTCGCACCAGATGTCAACACTTAGCCAGATTCAGTAGAAGTCAGCCAATGTACGAGTCAAGGTACGACCAGACAATCCTGTTATGGGTCGTATGTGAAGGTGGCAACAGTTTTTGTTAGTTTTCCTATTTACTAAGGAGAAGGTTCCAATTATTTGTATAAATACTTTTTAGGTTATTTTCAGTAGAAAATAATAAATTAGCAAGTCGAACATCATGTTTTTCATTGAGAGACAAGTTGTTGTTAACTTTAATTCAAGTTGTGGAGATTTTCTTGCTTTGATATCTTTGTTGTTCTTGAATTATTCTACATCAATTCTTGAAATAATCAAGAAGGTTTTCTTTTCAATCATCTTTGTAAGTATTCAATTATGTGTTTGTCTATGAATGCAAATAATGATCTTACAATCATGAGAGGCTAAAACCTCCAAACATAGGGTTGTGGTAACCATGGTGAAATAATAAACTGGGGTTATTCAAAGTGAATCTAAACCAATGCTAAACACTTGTATTGTATTCTCTTCATCTTTAATGTTTCTTAATGAAGAGTAACGTTAAGACTTGCCCGAATTCTTTATATTCTTTAACCTAGAGAAGTAGAGATTACGAAAAGAGAATCACAAAAAATCCTTGATCTTTATGGGTCATTTATGACTCGAGCTGCAGTTGCAGGATAGTTAATTTGGAACAAATTGATAATGGTTCAATTGAAATCTCTCATGAGACCTAACCCGATAATTGAGCATAGTCATTCAATAGGGATGAACCAGTCATTTAGATGAACCCTAGTTATCAGTTCTATAAGTAAGCATTAGAATAGATCCTGAACTTCCCTCCTAGAGGCGGGTGCTTTACTTCCTGCTCTTTGTCCATTCGCACAAGTGTAAACCCGAAGAAGTTTTGAATCCATTGGGAACACTTATCCTAGTTAATCACAAATCTTGATAAACAACAACCAATTTTCAATATTGTCTTATAATTTGTTTTATAAACCCCCCTTTTGGAGATAACATACCTAAAAGCTTAAATACCTACGTTATTCTACATCTTGACCCTATTCTATATGGGATCGACCCCAACCTTTGTTGGGTTCTTCATTGAAAACCTCCGCTTCATGCTTTATCAAGAGTGTGAGTTTCAGCATTATCAGAACTTCAGTTTAGTATTGAGTTATGTTATATTTAGTTTCAGACTTTATCGAGCTAGTTGGGGATGTTGTCCAATCTGCTCATCAGACATGTTAGAGGCTTATCAGACAATATGTAGATTTTCATCTTTGTCGAGTGTTGGCTCTATTTTATGATCGTTATGTTATTCAGACTTTTGCTCATTCATGTTTCAGTTATCAGATTCCTCTTGATGTATTCTCTTTAGTTGTTATGTTCATTCCATGGGTCGACTTGGAGGTATTTGTGGTTCTAAGTCTCGTGTCTCAATTCGATGTCCCAACATTGATTGTGACAAACTTGTTATCAAAGCAAAGGTTTAGAATGTCCTAGGATATCTGAAAGCTGCATTGGGTAGTCTTTTCCATGGGTGTAAAGTGCGCCACACTTATCGGGGAGAGGCTAGAAGGCATTCTAGGAAATTTTCCTTCTTTAGTGATCTATGTCTTGCGATGAAGTATCTCTCTATCTTTATNCTTAGCACGGCTTGCAGACTCCCTGGGCTAGAAGGCATTCTAGGAAATTTTCCTTCTTTAGTGATCTATGTCTTGCGATGAAGTATCTCTCTATCTTTATAACTTGTGATATACACGATTGTAGAAACATGCCTCCATGCCAAATTAATGGAAGAAGGAATGGTAATGGAAATGGTCATGGCAATGGCAATGGAGATGGGCATCAGCAAGCGCCGCCAGCACCAGCAGATCCTATTCCCGAGAAGGCCACTCATGCCGAGTTTAGAGCGGCATTTCAAATATTGGCACAAGCTATGACTGCTCAGGTCAATTAGAAGGTAGTGGCTCATGTCCATCAGAATGGGAATACAGCAGCGGCTAAAGTTTAGGACTTTCTCGGGATGAATCCACTAGGGTTTTTGGAGTTGAAGGTGGCTGAGGATCCCCATTAATTTATTGAGGAGGTGTAGAAGATCACCTAGATTATTGGGGTGACTAGAGAGGAGAGTGCAGATTTAGCCTCCTATCAGTTGAAGGAGGTTGCTTACATATGGTACTACTAGTGGAAGGATGGTAGGGTAGTGGGAGCAGTTCCCGTGAGTTGGGATAAGTTCATGACTACTTTATTTGATGGTTTCTTTCCTAGAGAGTTGAGGGAGGTGAAGGCGGTGGAATTCATCAACTTGAAGCAGTACCACAGGACTATCCAAGAGTATGCCTTAGAGATTGCCCGGCTGTCCAAGTATGCGCAAGAGATGGTTGCGGATCATAGGGCTCGTATGAGCAGGTTTCTGAGCAAAGTATCAAACTCGCTTGTCAAGGAGTGCAGGACCACTATGCTGAATAGTGATCTAGACTTCCCAGGATTTTTCATATATGCCTAGCAGATAGAGGTTGATCAGATGAAAGAGAAGGAGAGAGAGGCCAAAAGGTCTAGGATAGGGAATTACAGACAGTTTCAGTAGAGGTTCAATGGAGGACGTGGTCAGCAGTCCCACCAGATGTCATCAGCCCCAACATCATCATTACTCAATGTTCCATCTAGATTGAGGCACGATCAGAGGGGTGGGGCATCAGGCTCCAAAGGTTAGGGGAACAGGTTCGGAGCGCCCAGCGATCCAGTTTGTGGAAGGTGTGGTAGGAGGCAGTTCGTAGAGTGTCTAGTAGGTTCAGGTGCTGATAACGTCCAAATTCATTCCTCTTAACGAGTGAGTGTAAACGGCCTTTAGAAAAACAAATATACCCAATGAGTGTCGAGGATGAATCCCACAGGGAATAGTAGTTGATGACACAAGAGTTGTCTATCAAATTGAAGTATCTTGCATCAATGCCTCAACAACAATGAAGTAATAATTGGGGAAATCACAACTTGTCAAATGTACTACAAAATTCTCTCATGAAAATAGAATGTTTTCGAACATAAGTTTAAAATGGATCGCAACACATGGCCTACCCAAATGCTAAACAAATAGAAGATAGATAAACCTTTACAACTTGGTAACTCCGAACAAAATGAGCTGGCCGAACTGCTAACCCTAAAAGGCTGCTAGGAAATCCTGAAACCTCCTGTCTAAACCTGCAGGCAAGTATGCAGCACCCCATAGTTGGGCGTCAATACAATATGTACCGAATATGTAAAGCGGTAATGAAAAGCTGAATAAATGTTGATGAAGACTAGAAGTGAATAACAAGAAGGGGCAGAAATTAACCTATAAGCTTTTTTATCCATAACACGCATCTAGTAAAACACTACATGTATATGAGCTAAGACTGTACAACTATATATTCATAAGCTATAACTAGCAGGAAAGAATACAAACAAGAACCTAACCTGGCCCTCATAAGCCTGGAAGGTACAACCAGCACAAAATAACCCGCCCGGGGCCCCCATAAGCCCTGGAAAGCACACTCCAATCTATATACCCCTAAAAATGGTCAATATGAGTCAACATGTAACTATAGCCAACCTACCTGGCCCCTGGATCTGTAAGTAAGCCCGCTGGGCTCCTGTAGCTGTGTCTGAGCCTAGAGGACTCCGATAACTGCACCTTGGGCACACAAGGCTCGACAAGGGTCAGTGATGCCGATACGGCATAAAAGTAGAAGCCTATTCGTGGATGGACTGTAATATGGCCCTTGGTCCTGAATATAGTCCCTTGGGACAACATATAGCTCTGTGGAGTGATCCATAGAGCCCCGGAGGCAACGACACAGCTAGTAACCCTGAGATTGGTCAACGGAAGGCTATCCTAGGTAGGGTCAATCCCAACTAGTATACTGCATCTTAGTCTCAACCTATCCACTCAGAAGGCGTATCTGGCTCTTAAGGCCTAACGGCGACCGCTACTCGCCCCTAGAATAGTCTGCATAGATGCCAACAGGCACACCCCGTGTGCCTATATCTGATCAAAGGATCCTGATAGTGATCATAATCTCTAATGGTCTAGACCGGATAGGGCGAGATCTGGAGTGTCCTAACAATACTCTGAATGTCATACTAGGACAGTGATAGCTCATAAGCGAACCGTAAGGTCGCGAACGACCAACCATTTAGTTCCTTCTCTTAGGACAATTGTAGGGTTTCTACTTATTCGGACATGCACCTGAGCAGTCAGCCCCTAACCTTCCCCAGGCAGTTTACTATAATTCTCAGCCTGAAGGTAAAACTGTACTACTATAGTTCTAGACCCTGAGATCTTAACTTGGTCCATTTAGATTTCATGTATCTTCTCTGGCGATTTCTAACCTTTTAGGTAAGTTTACCTAGACCTGACCATGTGCGGCAACCTGTACCTGAGTATCTATAAGAGCAAGTTGGGGCATTGCCCTCGTATCCAACTACTAATAAGGTTCCCTCCTTAGGGTACCCACGGATCTGTCTGACTCGTATGACTGGGATGACTTCCTGGGCGACCTATATGTGAAGCACTAAGTCGACCGCAACTAATAGCCACTGGCAGTGGCTAACTATATAGAAGGTTGTCACTTATTCTACTGGGCAATGTTGGGGCCACTGACTCTAGGGTAGGACCATCCTATTCAAATTCTGGCCCTAGAGGCTTTAAGGTATGCCAACGGCCTCTAAGCGAGCTTTACTGTCTATACGGGCGTCAAACTGAAAGTTATATCGCCCGTATGCACCCTATGTTGTCCAACTTACTGAATCAATCCCAACAGCTAACCCAAAGCTTCTAAGGCCTTGGCATGGCAGCAACACGTCAAAATCCTACTAACACAGTGAACAAAAGGACAGAGGGCTTACTATGATGCTTCTGGTGTGGGTCACACCTAACATACTTTTTCCTGACGAGGGATACTGTAATCTATTCTCAATACGTTTCCTAACAGCTAACCACAACATATATAATCATTATCTACAAGCAGCAACTAATACAACATATGGGATTGTTATCTACGTTCAAAAACATAGGTTGTATCATCATATGACGAGAATAACTCGCTGAAGGAATAAGCCTTAACATACCTCGAATGGCGACTTTTATCCATTTAAACTATTTCCAACCTGAAGCCAACAATTTCATTTGATTGCAGTCTCTACGCTAAGGAAACAAGGCTATTTCAATAGTAGGAGTCGGTGAATAACAATATCCTTCAACAGGTTTAACTATAACTTCAACTTCATTTCGTTCGACTAAAAAACCATAATTTCTTGAGAGTTTAGAAGGGATAAATGCTTGTTACCTGTGGCTATTTAGAATCAAGTTTGAAGCAATTCCGACAACCTCTTCTAAGCGGGGTTCCGGTGTACCGGGTGAATTTTCAAGAAATAACTCCACGGAGATGCTTCCTGAAGGCTTAGAACTTGTTGCCCGAAGTTAATTTGCATTTGGACCAAGTTTGACGGCGTAATCTGATGAAAATTGGATGAAGTTTACGTATTCTCTCTGTTCTTGGCCGAAGTATACTTGGAAAGTGATTTAAATTCAACAAAGGAAACATATATATAAGCATAGGGCGGTGGCCTGGGGGGCGCCTCGCGCCAGTCAACGCACCAAAGGCGTGCCGCGACACGCCTCGTAGGGCGTTGGTGTGCCTGGCGCACCGCACTGCCCAATGCACAGGCAGGCTGCACATCGCGTTGGCCCCTCGCGGCCTAGCCTCGCCTGACCCTGCTTCCGAGGCTCTTCCCGTACGCGTCAAACTCTCATTACTCATCACAAGCCCAAACGCACATACACTAGCCACTAACATCTTACGGGGTGTAACACTAATGATGAAGACAAAATATAAACACCTAAAATCCAAGAGGATTTGGAGTAATATTCATTTATGTAGGTCGAGAGACATTAGATGAACTTAATTGTCAGTTTTGCATGAAATTCATCATCATAGATCATTAATTAAATAAACCTACGAAGTTATGAAACTATGGGGAATACAGTTCTAGTTTATTCTCATATATTAATCACAATCAACAAGTTCACAAACATCATAGTTTAATTTACTTCTTTTTACTACAAATCCCCCTTAGAAATATTGACTACTTGTTGAATACTCATGTTTGACTGATTTCTCGCCATATTCCCTATAGGATTCGATCCTAACCTAGTTGGGTTACTATATTTGATAGTGATTACTTTATACTTCATTGCAAGGTGTACTTTAAACGTGATAAAATTTTTGCGCCGTTGTTGGAGAATACAATTTAAAAATAGCTAAAAAAATGTTTAAATTCATCATGTAGTACATAGTTCTTGTATTAATTTATTATTTTTTGGTTTTTTTCAATGTTTTAGTTTTTTTATTATTATTATGGCATAATGGAATCAAAATGGGTTTGGTGGTTGCAACCCATATCTTTATGAGTCATGTCCATATTGTGGAGGACCCTATTTTGACAAGATTGTGAAGATGCCCCCTGAAGAGAGATGTGTGCACCTTCTCACTCCTATGATGGGGACAATTGCACTTTATGTGGTGGTCAAGATGGACATTGGGGTGATTATCCCAATTATTTTGCTTATTTGCCCAGTTCTTCTAATAGAAATGCTAGTTGTATTTTTGAATTTGATATGGAATGTGAAGGATAAAGCACTGCATCTAAACGTCTGGAAGCCATGCTCTAAAATTTGTTAAAGGGGGAGTCTTACTTGGAGAAGGATTTCGACTCCTCAATGCCCCTGGAATTGTCAAATCCTTAAGAAGAAATGGTTGAAAAAAAATTTCAAACTCAAAGGATGAGCCAAAATATCTTTATCACCACAATAAAAATTGTGGAATTGAAAAAGAGCAAAAATTTGAAGAAGAAATATCTGATTCTAAAAAATAAGAAGTAGAAGACATATTAAGAAGCATAATGAGGTAGAGTTCTGACTAACTGGTGAGAAAAAGTTCAACATTATGATGAGGAAGTTACTCAAAACATGAATCTTTCCATGGAAAGATTTTTACAAGCTTTACAAAATTTCCATCATGAAGCAAAATTTGACCAAGTGAAAATTGTGAGTGATGATTGGCAATCGAAGCAAGCTCAACAACTTGGAGTATATGAAAATCACCGTGAAGGCATTTCATGGATGGCAGAAGACTTCTTAAAAATGCATGTTGAGCAAAGCCAAGAAGTGGTGCTATTAGAAATTGTTACCCAAAAATTGGAGGACAAATTAAACAATGCTATGATTGAAGCATGTAATGCTCAACATCAACTGGTGCGTAGTAGTTTTAAGTCGGCTCCCAATGAAGAAGAGGTCAAGATGTACTTTAAAGAGCTAAGGGAGATTTACCAACCAACCAACCCAATAATAATGCAAGATACCGGAATTGAAGAAGTGACACTAGAGTTGCAAAGAAAAGTTCATCAAATCATTTTTGAGGACTCTAGTGAATTTGAGAGTGGGAACATCAAGAAGGAATAATTCTTGAAAATGGAGTGACTTAGACCGCATTTCAATCATTTTTAATATTGTGCTTGGTTGACGATATGAAAATTGAGGCAATTGAGCCTATGAAAGATTTTGGAGAGGAAGATCAAAGTGACTTCATTTTAAAGTTTGTCATGCCAATAGGGAAAAATAACATCCCTATTTTAAGGCCAAAATGTGTAAAATATGATACCCGAAAGAGGGCCTACTTGGGTCCATACCACCGCCCCATGAGCATCACCAAAATCTTGATTCAAAGTTGGGGTAACTATTCATATCCTCAAAGTTGAGAGAATGGTATTGGGTTAGAGTGGTTTCAAGAGTGTCGAACACATTCTCTACTTGAGAAGCAATCCAAGGGGTATCTTGATGAAGTCTGAGTAGCTAAGGTGCCCGCGTAGTGCCGCAACATTAAATCAGACGCTTGTTGGGAGGCAACCCAATTGGTAATAATGTAGTTTTTATTTTTTTTAGTGTCACTTTTATTTGTTGTTGTATGAAAAGAAGGGGATGTTTGAGTACTTGAAATTGAAGTTAAAGAGCATTCTTGGAGCTTAAGTGTAGGGTCATACGACTCAAGAATCAAATAAACATGTTGCTAGCTAGGCCCTAGAGGATCAAAGGGAGTATTTCACACCCTTATTCTTATTTTATGTTATAAATGCTCTATGGACAGAGAATGACTTCAAATGCATGGTAGTTATATTTTCTAATAAGTTTCAGTTTGAGAATAAGTAAGCCATAGGATATCTTTCTTTAAAATTTTAAAAAATGGCATATCTCACTCATCCTTTAGTTTTTCTTATGGCCTCAGTTCTTTTCAGGGGGGTCTTTGAATCGAGTAATTTTTAATTTTTTAGGAATAGTTTAAAAAAATTTAGTCATAGTCATGACTTTTCCATATGATAGATGGATGACAACCGTCTTAAGGAAAAATTAGTTATCAATAGGAATACAAGAACTCAAAACCTTCTGAATGCTAGGTGCTCACTTGGGAAAACATTGATAATTCATAATAGTTCACTCAAAAATATGCATATAAAGGTAGGAAAATTTGTTTATAAATACTTATGCTCTTGAACTTGACTCCTTTGTTTGAAAAAATGGGCTTAATATTGTAAACTATTCAATATGGATATGTGTTTATGTAATCTTGATTGCCATTATCGAACCATTTATGCCATTGTGTATGTAAGATTTTTGTATGATTTTCATATTTTCATACTGATATCTAGAATTTGCTCGGTGTGTATGCTAAGCCAAAATAAAATATTGAATCTAGAAAGTGATATAAGCATTTCTTTGGTAGTGTATTTTTATCCTGCTTTTACCTGCCCTAATGTGATTGTCTTAGTTTGTCATTTTGAGTCTGAGCCTGTTCTTTTGATAGCCATGTTAAAAGCTAAATTCCTTTTGTTCTATTGACCTTTATTTGATACAAATGACTCCTAAGGCACTTCAAATTAAAAAATTTGTATGAAAGAAGCACAAGTGAAGGAAAAGGGGAGGCTAAATTGTAGAAGATGGAAGAAAAGATAAAAGATGAAAAATGTAAAATAAAGCAGGTGATGTTAGTAGGGAGAGAAAAGAAAAGAAAAAATTGAAAGGATTGAAAAGCAAAGAAAAAAAAGTTAAATGAGCTAAAATGAAAATATTGTCAAGAACTCCCTACTAGTCACCCAAGTCGCAAAAAGTTTAATAAATGAGATGTATAAGGAGTAAAGTAGTAGATCAATGATTATGCTAAAATTGAAAAAAGTTGTGAATTATTAAAGTTCTTAGGGAGGTTAGTCACTATTCTGGTCAAATAATATCTACCCATCCCTTAGCCTACATTACAACCAGTTAAATTCCTAATTGATTCTAAATTTGATTCTTTTATTAGTGGGGGATTACATTAAGAGCAAGTCTATGGTTCATTAAATTGTATTCCTATGAAGTTCTTTTAGCGGGTGAGTGATATTTTTATATTTTTCCCATAAATTAATTATGTGATGCATGATGTGAATGAAAGGGCATCTCTCTAAACGGTGAGGACACATAATGGTAAGATTTTGGTGTAATTTTGGTTGCTAGATTATACATGTTCGTATCAGCCCAAATCTACCTTATAGATTTAGTTTTAGAGGCTAAGTGATTTTAACATATGACCTCTAAATGTGATGATTTTATATGCATATTGAGTGGACTATTAAGTATGATGAACTTGTCTATTGGACCTGAATGTAAGTAGACCTGTTCGTGAAGTGAATTTTATGTTTGAGCCAATAGTGGGGAGTAGTATATTATTCGAGGATGAACAATAGTTTAAATGTAGATGTTGGGCGTATTTACGCACTTAATTATCATATTTTGCCTATACTTAACTATATTTTGAGAAAAAAATACCATATGTTGCCTTGATTTTATATGATATTTGTGGAAAAAAACTAACATACATGATTAGATGTTTGCAGGTTGAAAAATGCTAAGATGTGGCTAATTTTACATTGAAAAGCAAGTGTTGACGACTTGGGACTCAAAAGGGACAAGTTTGGAGCAAACAGGAGGTTGGCGTCACAGAGCTAAACCTTTGCAAGGAGCTCCAGGTCGCATACTTGGCCGAACTTCAGAGGAATGGAAATTAGTAGGGTCTATGCACTAAGCTCCGCTTGGCGGAGCCAGAATTTCACATGGAGGGCCGTGCCGCAGAGCCATATCTCCACTGTGAGCTACGCATCCCGCAGAAGGTGTCATCTGAGCAAGCTTTTGCAAAGTCAAGTCCTAGTTAAAGCAGGAGCGAGGCAAACTAATCCTACTACTTACCCCCTTAGGTCATTTTTACAAGTAAAACTAGATATCAACGCATATTCTTACGACGGTATAGTTCAAACATTATTTCAAGTTATGAAGGGTAATATTTCATCTCATGATTGAGATAAAAACATCATGTTCTTGTGATTCTACTTAGTTTTTCAAGATTTGTCAAACAATTTCATTTTATGGTAAGTAATCATGATGACTTCTTATTCAAATTTTATTATTGTTTCTTCAAACGTGAGTAGCTAAACTATATAGATAAGGTTGTGGGAATCATGATGGATTAATGGACATAGATAAAATAAAATAGTGATTCTTGAATGGTTAACATGATGTATTGTTATTCTCTTCACTTTAATTTGCTTTTAGTAGTTGCAAACATTAAAATCTGCCTATATCATCAACTTGCTTGACCAAAGAGGTTGAAGTTAGGAAAAGTTAATAACAATGAAAATTTGAGGCTATCAACTCTCATCTAATTGACTTGAGCTCTAATCGACGATAATCAGTCCAAGAATAATGATGAGTGAAAATATAATCACCTAAAATCCGAGAGGATTTAGAGTGACAAATATCTATGTAGGCTGAGAGACATTAGATGAACTTAATCGTCAATTTTTTATGAAATTCATCGGGATAGGTCACTAATTAAATGAATCTACTCTGTTATGAAATCATGGAGAACACAATCCTAGTTTATTCTCAGATTGATCACAAGAATCATAGTTTAAATTACTTTTTTTCACTGCAAACGCCCCTTAGAAGTATTGATTACTAGTTGAATACTCATGTTTGACTGATTTCTCGCCATATTCCCTATGGGATTCGACCCCAACCTAGTTGGGTTACTATATTTGACAGCGATTGCTTTATATTTCACTGGTAGGTGTAACTTGGACATGATCATTTACCAGGTTCTATATGTCTACATGATAAGGTATCAATATTTGATTTTTATGTGAATATAGTTGTGACATTACTATTTTTATATATATACACACATACATACACACACATGTTGCTTGTGTTTGTTTTGTCTTTTAAACAGGTATGCCGTAACTTCGTTCGAAATGTGTCAGAGTGTTGCTCGGGATACAGAGGACGGGAAATTATAAGGATAGCTCATATAGTTTAGATTTAACTTTCTATGTCCTTTTCTCTTTAATTACTTCCGTCGGTAGTAATATTGAATAAACACTATCATATAGTGACTACAGTTATGATAAAGAGAGACGAGAAAAATATGTGCTCTTTGTTATTTTTCATGTTCCCCCTCCCTAATCCCTGAATAACAAAATTAGTTTAATATCATAAATATCATGCCTATAGGAATCATGTTGCTTAAAACATGTCTAGATTAATTGTGCTAATACCATGCTTATAGGATATGTGTATCAAATTATTTAAACCCATAAAATAGATTTGGTTATAGGACTTTATATATAAGGTTAGATGTTAAATCAGTGGTTAGAAGTCATGCTAATAGGATTTAAATATAATACTCGATTGAAAGCATGCTTAGTCTAATATAGATACTGTACGATTCACTTTTAATATGATGTTTTCTGATGTTGTCTGTTAAAATACTACACCTGTGCAGAATCATAACTTAGTCACTACATTAGAATTCATGCTTATAGGTTATGTGTTTCACTATATTTAATTACACCAACAATCTGAGAGAATTTATTTCATATCAAATAATATAATCATGACATTTGAAATCATAACTATAGGACAGACCACAATAGACGTCATGTCTATAAGTTATTTATTTCAACATGTTTAACATCACTGCTCTACTCAGGAAATATGTGCATAGAAATTAAGTTATGTGAAGCATGTTTAGAATTGATAGTTAGAATTTTGCCTATAGGATTCAATTGCAAGATTAATAATAACTAAGTCTGGCATCGAGTCAAGGTCGAGGCCGAGCTGAGCCCCACCGAGCTGAGTATATATCGAGCCATGACGAGCCTTAGCTAGCTTTAAAAAATATTGACCAAGTATATATTTAGACGAGACAAGCCTTAGCGAGCTTTAAAAAGTATCGAGCTGAGGCTGAGCCTAGTATATATCGAGCCGAGCTGAGGCCGAGCGAGTATATATCGAGCCGAGCCGAGCTTAACCGAGCTTTTCTACATTTTGACCGAGCCTGAGCTGAGCCCGAGCCATCTCTTTTTTATCTAGACTTTTTTATATTTCTTATAAATTTAATTTACCTAATTAAAATTTATAGATCTCAAGACATTTTCTCAAATCCAAATAAATTATACCTACCATAATAAAAGGACATCAAAGGATTATAAGTTGACAATTAATGAAATTTTTTTCTAATTGTAGGAAGAAAAATAAAGAGAGGAATAACATTAGATGTTTTGATATTTAAAAAAACAGAACCACATTCGACAACAACCAAATAAATGAATATGTATTATGTTTTGTTTTGACTTGATTTTAATAATTAAAAACTTGATTTGATTTTGATTATAATCAAAAATGAATTCAAACCGAACTATGATCACCCATACTCATATAGTAGGCTTAAGTTACATTGTGGTAAAAAATTTACAACATTGAATAAATATTAATTATATAATGCAAAATTAACATAGTATTTTAAGTTAAATTTCTAATGTACTTAGTAATTGAACTTAATGAAAGGATATTATTTCCTATACCGAGGCGAGCTAACTCAATCGAGCCCAAACTTTGCTCGAGCCGAGATAGATCGAGTTTTACCGAATCGAGCTGACATGAGCCAAAATTTAATTGATACTGAGTTGAGTCGAGCTGAGCAGATTTAAATACATGCGAACCGAGCTAGTTCAACTCTTTTTCCATCCCTAATAACAACACACTTGAAGTAAGTGCTATAACAATTTTTTATATACCGTGTCTATAAGGATAAAACAATCAACTAGAAATCATGCCTATAGAAATTTTATGTATGTTTGTGTTCATTATACCAGCATGCATGTAGTATTTTGTTTGCCTTTCTGTCATTACTTAATCAATTTGCGATTAAAAATACCAATCTGTTTGAGTAATACTATATTAATCACATAGAAATCCTGTCTATATAAGTCTTTATTGTAATCATTCATTAATCATGTAAAAATCATGTCTATAGAAATCACAATGTTGTAATAAATTATGCTAATTAGATATCATGTCTATAGGATTGCATATCAATGTGTTTAGTCACACACTTATATTCTACCTATAGTTTTCACAAAATGTGTAGCGCATAATCTCTGATGTTTCTAGGCACCATATACTATTTTTCTTTTTGTAATTGGAGATCATGTCTATAAGATCAGTCATTTTAGACGTCATGCCTGTGAGAACTATTTAATTAGAATAAAGGCTTACATGAAACCTTTTTATGTGCTAATTGTTTATTTTATTTCTTAACTGTCTACTTGATGCTATCACATAATTAACAACTTTAAGTATATTTTAGACCCCAACTCCAAAGTAGTAGTTTATTATCTCTTGGACATTAGAATTCGAATAGGTAACACATGTTTGGACGTTAGTGCTTTCTTTTCTTTAGAATGATTTTATGATTAATAACNGATCGAATCGAATCTCTTTAATTGAGTTTATATTTATCTAATTAATTAGGTGGGTACGGGGAGAAGATAGCCTTTTGCTCGCTGGATAATACGAGCAACCAAGAAATTGATTGTAAAGTATAATTTATGTTGCAGAGGATGATCCCGTTAGGTTAAAATAACCCCCCTCCCCCTTCTTTTCCTCCTCGGGAGTGATACCTTTGTACATTTTATTTATTCTTGTAATAATTTTGTAAATCTTTAGCACCTTATTATTAATAAATCAAAATTTATCTTTATCTACACTCCTCGTACAAATTTGTTCAAATTAATTAGCTTATTGTAGTCTTAATAATTTATTGACTTTTTTTGCTTCACTTAATCACCACTTAATTCTGGAAGGAACACGTATTTGTGGACCTCGAAAGGTGATTAACACCTTCTTTTCGAGGTAATTTAAACACTTACCCAATTCTGGTAACATAGGCTCATCAAACAGGCTTTCCGCATAATTAGTTTAGTCTGATGCCCTAATGCACCATAACTCATTAGGTGACGACTCTTCTTTTTAATCTTAAAAGAATTATCACACATCGAATTTCACTTTTTGCGAGAAAAGTGAAGCATGACAACATGGAAATTCTCCTATTATTATGTGGAATTTTTTTAATATGCTTTATCTATGCTTGAATTTTTAGGGTCCATGAGAATTTTCACGCTCCACCTTGGGAGGCATGACTGGCACCTGGTGCCCTACTGGGATCTGACTGTGCTGACTGAGCCTAAGCACTCCTGATGCAGAGATAACACTAACTCTGAAATCAAGAAAATAACGAGCTATATCTCGACTGTAAACACAGCCCCCGGCCGACAAGGCCTTATAGCCACCTGTCACAAGAAAATAGCTAACCAGAAACACGTAGCAACAGGGAGTCCTATGCGGGCCGAAGAGGCCACCATGATGTCTAGTTGTGACTGAAACTTAAATCCGATGCTAAACTAAGCATAGCCGACAAGGATGCTAACTATAAGCTAAACAGGGCCCCACGCGGCCAACATAAAAGATAAAACACATAAGGGCCCCACACAGCCAACAACAGCTAACCACGGGGAAATAGAAACAATCTGCAAGCCTCTAGGAGTAATATGATTGTCGGGACAGAGCCCCAACCTACCCATGAACTATACAATCAAAAGGAGTAAACCTTCTATTTATAAGCTCTAGAGGAAAGGAGTCGACTCTTCTGCTAATCCTGGCTGGAAGCTAAGAGGGATCTGCTCCTCGTCTATTCGTACGCGCAGACAAGTAATGTAGCACTCCAAAAGGGCGTCAGTACAACATGTACCAAGTATGTATGGCAATAACTGTAAATAACTAAATGTAAAAGATAGAACTAAAAATGACTGAAATAAAAGCGATAGGAGTCATACCTGAGTAGCTGGATTCTCTATTATCTAGTCTATCAATAACTAAAGCAAACAAGAACCTTACCTGGCCCCCATAAGCCGGAATGTACAACCAACAAAAACCAACCCACCTTGGTTTCCCATAAGCCCTGGTGAGTACACATCAACCTATATACTCCTATCAGGGTCACAATGGGTCAACTGGTAACTATAGCCGTCCTACCGGTCCCCTGAGTTTGCAACTGAGCCCGCTCAGCCCCTGACTGTAGCTGTGTGTGAGTCCAGTGGATTCCTGACATCTACACCCCGGGCACCAAGCTCATCGGGGGTATGGTGCCGATACAGCGTATGTACAGTAGACCAGCCATGGAATGAACTCTATGAGGACCTGGGACCCCATCTTCGTCCCTCGTGGACGGCATACCGCTCTTTCTGGAGCGACGTCATCTCTCCCCTGGCGGGCATCGACACAGCTAATAATCCTGGGGTTGGTCATGAAGGGTTATATATGCAAATCCAATCCAAAACAAAGCGTAGGATACTAGTCTCAACCAATAACAACAACTATTCATGATTAACGTACTTTTGATCGTCTTACTGGGATTTAAACTGAATTATAATGCTATAGGAACTAACTTGCCGAAGGAAACTACCTTAACATACCTCGATCGTCGATTACTAATTAACTGGTGAGTTTCAGCTCGTATTCAACTGCTTCTCTCAACTGCAATCGTATTATTTGGAGAATGAGGCTAATTTCAATACTAAATCTAAAGAAAACAATAACTTTATATATAAATATTAACTATATCTCAACTTAATGGAACACGGTTGAGAACTCGTAATTTCTTGGAAGTCCAGAAGGGAGAAATGCTTACTTTAAGCCTGTGATCATATTAACACTAGTTTGAAGCAATTCCAACAACCTTACCTCGGCGGAGTTACGATTTGTCGGGCGAATTTTGTGAAAATAAATCTGCAGTGATGCTCCCTGCAGCCTTAAACTTCAAAACCGTAAGTTAATTTGAATTCGGGCGGCGTTTTTCTGCGTAAACAGACAAGTTTTACTTGTCTTCCTCGTGGTTCCTCTCTTCTGCCCGCATATATATTGAAATATAACTTAAAATCAAAGNTGCCCGCATATATATTGAAATATAACTTAAAATCAAAGAGAGAGACTTATATATACTTGAGGAGGTGGATAGGGGTCCGTGGCACAAACCCTGCCGCGCCAATTCTAGGCCGTGCCACGGAGCCCAACGCGCCAGGGAGGGTTCGTGCCACATTGCCCCTTTGCGTAGCTGGTCTGGCCCTCTCCCGCGCGGTCCTGACTCCGTGCTCGTTTGACCTTCCCCTGGGCCCCTTCCTCGTACGTATTATACTCTAAAACTCTTAACCAACGTACGAATAGGCCATCTAAACGTTAGAATTTTACGGGTTGTAACATCCTCCTCCCCTTAGGAACATTCGTCATCGAATGTTAACTTTAGCTTACAGGCGTCTTAACTCTTATAACTACTCATTCTAGAAAAATTTCGGTAGAGTCTCCCCTGTAATATGGACTATTCAAAAATCCTAAAATGCAGAAAAGTCCATTACATGCACTTCATATAATACTATTACAACTATTTCACAATAAGGCTGGGGTCAACTGAGCAATACATATACCACAAATCATGAAACAACGACTGAATCCATAACTTACCTTAACTGCATAATCTGGACTAAGTCTAGAACAAATGAGGATATCTGGATTTCATGTCTTCCTCAGCTTTCCAAGTCATTTCCTCTCTATTCTTGTTTCTCCATAGTAATTTAACTGAAGAGACACCCTTTGTTCTCAGCCTGCGAACCTGTAGATCCAATAAAGATACTGGAACCTCTTCATAGGCCAATTCCTCAGTAACTTGGACATCCTCAACTAGCACAACTCGGGACGGACCCCCTATACACTTTCGTAGCATTGACACATGAAAGACCGGATGGACGGATTCCAATTTTGAAGGCAAATATAGCTCGTATGCCACCTGGCCTATTTTCCGGAGTATTCGATACGGCCCAATAAACCTCGGGCTGAGCTTACCCTTTTTACCAAATCTCATCACGCCTTTCATCGGAGAGACTTTCAGAAATACCCAGTCACCTATACTGAACTCCATATTTCTACGTCGTACATCGGCGTAAGATTTCTAGCGGATCTAAGCTATTAGCAGACGTTATCTGATGAGCTTTACTTTCTCTTCTGACTGATGAATTATATCTGGCCCAATCAACCTTGATTCTCCAACCTCAAACAAACCAACTGGGGACCTGCATTTCCGCCCATATAAGGCTTCATAAGGTGCCATCTGGATTGTCGAGTGATAACTATTATTGTAAGCAAACTCAATCAGCGGTAAGTGTTCATCCTAACTGCCTCCAAAATCCAGCACACATGCCCGTAACATATCTTCGAGCATTTGAATTGTACGTTCTGCTTGCCCATCTGTCTGAGGGTGGAATGTCGCACTCAAATAAAGTTGGGTTCCCAAACCTCTCTAGAAAGACTGCTAGAATTTAGCTGTAAACTGTGCTCCCCTGTCAGAAATGATAGATACTGGGACACCATGTAATCTGACTATATCCCTGATGTAAAGCTCGGCATAATCCTCAACTGAGAAAGTGGTCCTGACTGGCAGAAGGTGAGCTGATTTTGTCAACCTATCAACAATCACCCAGATGGAATCAAATTTACACCTGGTACGAGGTAACCCTATCACAAAATCCATATTAATTGCCTCCCACTTTCACATAGGCACTGTTATCTCTTGTGTCAGTCCGTAGGGTTTCTGACGTTCGACTTTCACCTGCTGGCAATTAGGACATTGAGCTACAAATTCTGCTATCTCCTTTTTCATTCCCCGCCACTAGTAAATCTCTTTTATATCGTGATACATCTTTGTTGAACCCAGATGAAGAGAGTAACGGGAATAATGCACCTCGCCCATAATTTGTTGGCGAAGTCCTTCCACGTCCGAAACACAGAGGCGGTCCCTATACCTCAAAACTCTGTCTGCGGTTACCTAGAAATCTGTAACTTCCCCTCGTTGAACCTTGTCTCTGAACTGAACCAGGTTAGGGTCTTCGTACTGCCGTTCTTTCACTTCCATAACTAGCGACCATACTGCCTTATTCTGAATTACTGCTGCACTGTCTCCTGAATCTACTATACGGATGGCTAAACTGGCTAATTGATGCAATTCTCGGGCCAGGTCCCGTTGTCCTAGCTTCAGGTGTACCAAACTCCCCATGGATTTACGGCTGAGGGCATCTGCTACAACATTGGCTTTCCTGGGTGATACAAAATATTCACATCATAGTCTTTCAACAGCTCTAACCAGCGACACTGTCGTAAATTCAACTCTTTCTATGTGAAAATGTACTGAAGGCTTTTGTAATCAGTGAAGATATCTACATGAACGCCATACAGATAGTGCCTCCATATTTTCAAAGCATGAATCACCGCGGTTAATTCCAGGTCATGGGTGGGGTAGTTCTTTTCATGCTTCTTCAGCTGCCTGGAAGCGTAAGCAATTACTTTACCATGCTGGATCAAAACACATCCTAACCCGACGCCTGAAGCATCGCAGTATATTGCATAACCCTCTGATCCTTCTGGCAAGGCTAATACTGGTGCTGAGGTCAATTTGTTTTTCAACTCCTGAAAGCTCTGTTCACATGCTTCGTTCCAGTAAAATTTAGCTGCTTTTTGAGTTAACTTGTTTAAGGGTGCTGACAGAGTAAAAAACCCTTCTACAAATCTCCTGTAATAACCGGCTAACCCCAAGAAACTGCGTACCTCAGTTGGAGTTGTCGGCCTAGGCCATGCTTTTACCGCCTCAATATTCTAGGAATCTACCTGGATACCAGCTTCTGACACAACATGACCCAGGAAGGCCACTGAATTCAGCCAAAACTCACACTTGGAAAATTTCGCATATAATTGACGATCTCTGAGAATCTGGAGCACTGTCCGTAAATAATCCCGATGTTCTGCTTCTGAGCGGGAATACACCAGAATATCATCAATAAATACGATCACAAATAGGTCCAGATACTGTTCATCAAGTCCATGTACACCACTGAAGCATTCATCAACCCGAAGGACATGACTAGAAATTAAAAGTGGCCATATCTGGTCCTGAAAGCGGTTTTTGGAATATCCCTCTCACAAACCCGAACCTGATGGTACCCTGACCTTGCGTCAATTTTTGAGGAATACTTTTCCCCCTGCAATTGGTCAAACAAGTCGTCTATTCTGGGAAGCAGGTACTTATTCTTGATAGCGACTTTATTCAGCTGCCGGTAATCTATACACATACGGAGGGAGCCATCCTTCTTTCTCACAAACAGAACTAGTGCTCCCCATGGTGAAGTACTCAGCCTGATAAAACCCTTATCTAGAAAATCTTTCAACTGCTCCTTTAATTCTTTGAGCTCAGCAGGAGCCATCCGATACGGAGGAATGGATATAGGTTGTGTACCTGGTAATAAGTCAATTGCAAAGTCGATTTCCCGTTCTGGGAGAATACCAGGAAGTTCATCTAGGAATACATCTTGAAATTCATTGACCACTGGAATAGACTGAAGAGACAGAGATTCTGCTTGGACATCCTGTAACCCTGACAATATGATAAATACATCCCTTTGTTATCAGTTTTCTCACCCGCAGATAGAAAATAAACCTACCTTTCGGCGTAGACGCACTACCTTTCCACTCACGTACTGCTTCCCCAGGAAAGTGGAATTGGACAATCTTGGTCCAGCATTCTACATTGGCATAACATGGAGCTAGCCAATTCATACCCCTAATTGCATCAAAATCAATCATTTATAGTTCTATCAATTCTGCTAAAATCTGACGACCAACAACCTCTACTGTGCATCCATGATAGACCCTCTTGGCTATGATAGAGTCACCGACGGTGTAGACACTGAAAAAGGTCGCTGAAGTGATTCTGGCATAATACCGAACTTCCGAGCCACTAATGGGGTAACATAAGACAAGGTGGATCCTAGATCTATAAATACATAAACAGGGTGAGAGTAAATGTCCAGCATACCTGTCACCACATCCGGCAACGATTCTGACTCCTGTCGTCCCGGTAAGGCATAAGTGCGATCTGGACCGGCACCTGAGCTAGATGCCCCTGATATGCCTCGGCCTCTACCGGCTGGAGCTAAGGATCTACGCCCTGCTGGAGATGCTGGGGCACGGGATGCTACTGAAGATCTATCCTGTCGGTCCCGATCACTCTGACCCATAGCTGGACAATCTCTCATCTGATGACCCTCTTGTCAACAGGTATAACAGGTTGTGGAACCCTACCTGCATGCCACGGAGTGACGTCAACTGCAAATAGGGCAAAGCGGCACGGTGAATTTACTCTGCTTCACTCCTCTCTGCTGTTGTGAACCTACTGATCGTGAGATCTCGTCGGGTCCTGACTGCCCCCGACGACCAGATCCACTCCCCTACTGCTGTTTTGGGGGAGGGGGTCTGGGTGGTCTGCCTGAATATCGTGGCCTGGGTCCATCCTGGGACTCCACTTGCATGTCATTATATCTGGCCCTACGGCGCTGCTCCTGATCTGCCCTCCTTATCTCCCATTGCCGCTGTCTGATCCCTTCAATATTCTAAGCAAAAGCCTGAACGCGGGCAATATCCATGTCCTCTTGTAGAGTGGTCGTAATACAGGTCTCCACATATTCTAGATTCATCCCCATAATAAACCGATGCACCCTAGCCGGCATGGTATCCACAAAAGCTGGGGCATATCGGGCCAAGGAGTCGAACCTCATAGCATACTCCCGGACACCCATCGTGTCACGCCCCGCCTTGGGAGGCATGACTGGCACCTGGTGCCCTACTAGGACCTGGACTATTGGACTACTGAGTCTAAGCACTTTTGGTGTCAGGCTGGCTCTAATTCTGGATTTATGAAAACAATGGGCTATATAACGGCTATAAATACAGCCTCCAGCCGACAAGGCCTATAGCCACCTGTAGGAATATAACAGCTACCCAGAACAACTGAACATAAGGGAACCTATGCGAGTCGACAAGGCCACCATGCTAACTAGTTATCACTGAAAAGTAGAATCAAGTGCTAAACTGATCTGTGACCGAAAAGGTCACCAACTGACAACTGAACAAGACCCCACACGGCCATCACATGCAAACTAAAAACATACACATGGCCCCACACGACCGGCACAACTAACAACAGGGAATATACAATCCGAAAGCCTCTAAGAATAATAAGATGGTCGGGACAGGGCCCCGGCCTACCCATACTGTACAAACAAAAAGGGAAGTAAACCTTTAGCTGTCAAGCTCCGGATG
>JACEIK010006612.1:11656-21890 GCA_018107945.1 Datura stramonium | reverse complement strand
TCAGTTATGCTCAGTTTTCTTTACATACTCGGTACCAGTGGTACTGACGCCCATTTGGGGCGCTGCATTACTTGCCTGCAGGTACTCACAGACGAGGAGTAGATACCTCGTAATTCTAGCCAGCACATTGAGTCATCAGCTCCTGTCATCCGGAGCTAGACAACTAGAGGTTTATTTCTGTTCTTTTATTTTATAGTATGGGTAGGCCGGGGCCCTATCCCGACCATCTTATCAGTATTCTTAGAGGTTTGCAGCTTGTGTATTCCCTGTGGTTGGTTATACCGGTCGTGTGAGGCCGTGTGTATGTCTTAGCTTTTTTATGATGGCCATGTGGGGCCTTATTCAGTTTGTAGTGGTGACCTTGTCGGTCACATAGCAGTTTAGCACCTATTATCTTTATTCAGAAGTAACTAGACAGCATTGTGGCGTTGTCGGCCTGCATAGGTTCCTTCATACTACCGATGCTCTGGTTAGTTGTTGTTTGTTTACAGGTGGCTATAAGCCTAGTCGGCCGGAGGCTGTATTTACAGCTTTTATATAGCCCGTCGTTTTTTTGAATCCAGAGTTAGAGCCAGCCAGGCACCAGAAGTGCTTAGGCTCAGCAATCTAGTAGTTCAGGTCCCAGTAGGGCACCAGGTGCCAGTCGTACCCCCCAAGGCGGGGCATGACAAGTGTAGTCGCAGAGGCTAAGTGTGGGGTGGTAGATTCCATGGGTCTATTGCGGCAAGATATGTTGACACTTAAGCCTAATTCTAATGGGGGATAGAAGTTAAAGAAGGAGATGGAAGAAAAGAGGGATAGGGTTGAGGCTGTTCCCTCTAAAAGAAAAAAGAAGAGAAGATGGTTCCCGAAAGGGAATACTTGCTTGAAGATATCCTGAAAAGGATAGTTAGTGTTGTGCAGCGACGTAAAATTAGGCGCTTCTTAGGAGGCAACCCAAGGGTACCACAGGTACAATTTTATTTTTCTTTTATTTTAAATTTTGTTTATTTTCACTTTTTGTTGTTGTTTTTGGTGATTTAAGAACAAATTGAGGGGAAGTCAGAGTACACTTACAAGAGAAAGCTATGGAGCATGAAAAATGATGAGTGTGGGGTCGATGACCCATGTGTTCGAAAAATGGATGAAAACATGTTGCTAACTAGGCCTAGAGGCCTTAGGAAGTATCTCTCACCTTTGTTTTAACTGTAAATGATGCTTCAGGTACATAGCATAAATTAAGTGTGGGGTGAGAGAAATTTAAAATTTTTTGCTAAAGTGATTTCGGGTGAAGTTGGTGCTTGGTCTAAAATTTTTTTCATTTGAAGTCTGATTTAAGCACAATTTTATCCATCCTTTGGTTTTTCTTTTCAGTTCTTTTCCAAAGGAAGGCATTTTGAATCGATAATAAAAAATTTCGTTGTCTATAAATAGCTATTTTATTCATAGTTGGGACTTTTCCCAATGATGGATGGATAACAACCATCTTGAGGGAAAATTAGTCGTTAGGATGTGTGTTTGAACCCTTAACTAATTGACTGCTTGATGTTTTTGTTAAGTGTTATACACGATTGTAAGATGCAAGTGGTTTTAATTGAGAAGCATGTTTAGCAGTTGTATAACTTTGTTTGAGACACGTAGGCTCTTGAATGTGACTTTTTATGCCTAAAGCTTAATTTGGAATTCCTGTGATTAGCTGTATTAAGAGTCTACTAAATTTGTCTTGAATTGAGCATGTGCACTGAGTGTAAGGTTGTCTTGAAAATTTCATGCTATTGTGTAGTGTCTAGAACTTGCCTAGTGTGTATATAAAACGAAATGAGGGATGTTAATTGTAGGAGATGATTTAGGTATTTCTTTGAATGAGCCTAACTTTCATCCTTTGCTTTACCTACCGTACTTCATATTCCTAGCTAACCCCGTTGAGCCTTTAGCTTATTCTTTGATTAACCATATTAAAAGTTGAATCCTTTTCTTTCAATAGCTTTGAATTTGATCCAAAACTCCTAAGAGCTTAAGTGAAAAATGCAAAAGAGTAAAGGAGTGATAATCTTGAAAAAGAAGGAAAATAGTGGTTTGGGGAGTTGAAGAAAAGACTATAGGTGCACGTGTTTGAAAATGCATAAGTATTGGTAGGAGTAAGAGAACAAAATAATGAAAAAGTTTCTTAAGTACTCCTTACTAATAACCTAAGTGTGCTTAAAGAAATGGGGAAGCGAAAGAGGAGATTGATGAGTTTAAAAGGGTAAAAGGTGAAGTAAAAGAAGAGATCTATTAATGAAAGTGTGATGTAGTAAAAGAGCTTAGGGAAGATAGTCACTATTAATGGACAAAATAGTACCTACCTGTCCCTTAGCTTACACTACAACCCAATAAGTCCTACTTGATCTTACTTCCAGACATCTGTAAATTAGCGAACCAAAACACTATAGGCAAGCTTATGGGTCAATACATGGTATATGTGAATCTTTGTGAGAGTGAGCTAAATTCTTAGTCATATACCCATACATGTTATAATTTGAAAATGTGTGAGTGAAAAATGGGTATCTCTCTTGTTGTGAGGGCACATGTTTGAGGAAGGATAAAATTCAGGCCGGAATTCTTGATTGGTTAATTTGCACGAGTTTGCTAAGTTTTAGAGTCGATTCTTTAGTCTAGGAGGTCTTAACTTAGTTGTATGTGATTTTAATAGGTTGTACATATCACATGCGCTATTTGACACTTGCTATCTAAATCAATTGGTGTAGCCTTAGCTTGAGTCATCTTGCTTCAATTGGTTATTTGCGATTCCTTCGTGTGCATGAGATGTAATGGAGTTGTTCGAGGACAAGAAAGGCTTTTAAGTGTGGGGTAGTTATCTCGGGCATATTTACGTGCCCAAGTGCTATTTTATAACTTAATTTTAGTCATGTTTATCAATTTAATTAATTATATTCTCATGTGATTTTTGTATATTTATGTGCATAAACTAGCCCATGTTTTGTAGGTGAAATATACTTAGGAGGGGCTTGATATGATGTTCAATGCACAAGAAGAAAGTGGGGAAATGAAGTTTAAAAAGCTGCATGATGGAAGCTTGAAAACTCGGCAGTTGCACAATGCCAGCGTGCCATGTCGGCCATTGTGCGCTGAAGGTCATGTCACGCTAGGCGATGCGCGCAACAGGGAATGTGCCACACCAGGGCGTGTGTCCGCGAGAAGAAAAGAAAGGAAATGCCTACCTGTGCATTATTGCCATGTAAAGCCGGGCGGGCTGTGCGACAAGCGTCGTGCCATGCCAGGCGACGCGCATTACTTGCGCCCATGACATGCCAGCTTGCTGAGATTTCCAATGAGCCTGCACAACAGCTCTATGCCACGGAGGCTAAGATGTGCGATAGGTAGCATGGCACAGACCTGGTTCTCACACGGCCAAATGTTGCAAATTCAAACTTAGTATAAATTGGATACTTGGTTATTTTAATAAGGGATCACGATATATTTTTTGAAAAACATCGAGGAGCGAAGGGAGAACGGAGGAAACTCTATCTAGGGTTTTAATTATTTACTTCTGTTTTATCCATTCTTGTAAGTACTTTAATTCAAACATATTTTGAATGTTTGTATGAACATGAGTGGCTAAAGCCTTCTTCTAAGGTTGAGGCCACATGACATGATTGTATTTTCATGAATTCATCTTTGGTTCGAGATTTTTTGTTGTTTTGTCTTGCATTATTGATTAATTATTTTTTTAATGCTTGATCACTATTGAAATGCACTTGTTAAGCTTAGGAAAAAGCTCCAAAGAGTAACCCTAGGTTAGAACTAAGAATGCAAGGAGAAAGTCCTTGTCTTCAAGATAGGATTCACGGTAAGGATAGGAATTATACCTAATTTGTCTTGCTTGTCTACTTAAATAGGAAGTTAGCTAGACACTTACGATTAAATTGTCACATCACCACTCTCATACATAGTTGTGAATTTAATTCTAGGTTAAATGATTAGAGGTATGCAAGTCCATACTCAAGGCCATAAACCCCGTAAACCACATCCACATTGTTAATTGCTCACGAATTAGGACGTCAAATCCCCGCTCAACGATGTAGGTGTGAGACTAGTTTGTTATGTTTATTGGCTCGAAATACCATGAACATTGCATTTAACTTTTTGAGACAATAAATGAATTCTCAATATTTGAACCATTGTGAATTTGAGCATTGCATGATTGTTAGGCCTTAACTCTAGATGGTTCCATTACTATATCTTTGAATTATTTGTGATCACTGTAGAATTAAAAACAAAAATTCAAATCTTTAAACTCAACACTTGTGAAATTTAATTTAGCACTTGAACTTGAATATTCCCTAAAATAGTCCAGTCCCTGTGGGTTCGACATCCGGCTCTTAAAGTGTCACTTCACTACTTGTATGACCGTGTGCGCTGTGGCACAACAACAATGAGCCATAAATATCAAAGCTTTGTTGTAATTTTCTTTTTCATAATCTCTACTTCTCTAGGTTCAAGCAAGTAAGGAATTCGGGGAAATCTTAATGTTGTGCTTCATTAAGAAATATTTAAGATGAAGAGAATACAATGTAAGTGTTTAGCATTGGCTTCGAATCACTTCGTGTAACCCTAGTTGTTAATCCACCATGGTTCCACAATCCTAGTTGTGGAGGTTTTAGCCTCTCATGATTGTAAAATTGTTATTATCATTCATAAATAAACACATAAATGAATACTTACAACGATGATTGAAAAAAAACCTGTTTTGAATATTACAAGAATTGATGTTGAATAACCCAAGAACAAATCAGAAATTCAAAGAACGAAATCTCTAAGACTTGAATTAAAAGTCACAACAACTTGTCTCTAATTACTTCTAATGACTACTAATCATCTTTCTCCGCTTCTCTTTACTGAAAATTACCTAAAAAGTATTTAAATAATTTGAACCTTCTCCTAAGTAAACAGGGAAACTACCAAAAACTATCGCCACCTTCACCTACGACTCGTAACAGCATTGAACGGGTCGTATCTTGACTAGTACATTGGCTGGCTTCTGCTGAATCTGGCTAAGTGTTGACTTCTGGTACGATTCGTACCAAGAACCTACGAGTCGTACAATCTTCCTATGGCTTGATCTTGCAATTACTGGCATTTTCAGTTAACTTTTACAGATGGAATGGTATGATGTATACCTTCATTCTATGATCAATGAGACTTTCTCGTACATTGAGTTCTACCAGTCATCCATTCTTCTTGTCTTTTCCACGGTTCCTTAGTACGGGTCTTAGGTAGGTTTCACAACTCATGAGTGCCACCCGTACCGGGATACTTGGCCTGTGCAATTTCTTCTGGAACTTTTCACGAATGCCATGGTATGACTCATACTAGGATAGTACGGCTCATACCAGGATGGTACGGCTCGTACCAGGACAGTACGTATCATACCATGAGCTATAACTTTCCCTTTGCTTCACAATTTTCTCCTGTACCTTTCCACAAATCTCAGTACGACTTGTATCAAGATGGTACGGCTCGTACTGAGATTCGTACTAAGCCTCTTTTCTACATTTTTCTCCCTCTTTTGCAAAATTCAGCTTCAATATCTATTATCCCTGAAAATAAAGTAAACGCAACTCATATCCATATAAACACACCTAAGTCCATGCTATTTTTTCAATTTTAAGCATCTATAGTGCTGTAAACTCATACCACATCACTCTCTTCACGCTATTCAACCAATAGATTTTCTGTAGATCACGGTACATCTTGGTGGCACCTGGGTGGATAGAGCATCGAGAGTTGTGAGCCTCTCTCAACATCCGTTGTCATAAGTCATCCACATCCGAAACACACAATCAGCCCTGATATCAGAGTACACCATCTCTCCTTTGGGAGAAAATCTTCACTTTCTGATTTCAGAATGCTTCCTTCAACTTAACAAAGATAGGATCCTCATCATGTTTCACCTTAACTTCTACCACTAAAGAAGTTTCTGAACCCATATGAAAAGAAACACCACCATCTACCGAATCCGTAAGGGAACCCTTATGCAAGCAAGCCTATGCACATCTCTATCCAACTCCTTTTTTCCATCTTCCACATGGGCCGCACTCCGCATGGACAACCTGCTAAGAGCATCAGCCACTACATTGGCCTTACCCAAATGATAAAGAACAGTCATGTTGTAATCCTGGAGAAGTTCAATCCATCTCCTCTATTAAGAGATTTGGGTACTTCTGGCTAAATACATACTAAAGGATTTTCTGGTCCATGAACACATCAACATGTGCCACATATAAATAGTGTCTCCAAATCTTCAAGGCAAACATTATCGCTTCTAACTCAAGGTCATGTATTGGGTAATTCTTCTCATGAGCCTTAAGCTACCTACAAGCATAAGCGATGACCTTACCATGTTGCATCAACTCACTCCCGGGGACAACCTTTGAGGCATCACAAGACACCACAAAGCCATTCGTTCCCTCTGGTAGGGTCAAGATCAGAGCAGAAATGAGTCAAGTCTTTAACTCTTGAAAGCTCATTTCACAAGCATCAAACCACTAAAATTTGAGCCAAGTATTATGAGTAAAATATAGATACTTTGAGCCAAGGCTCAACAAAGAGATTTTAAAACATCTATTATATTTATAGATAAAGTTCTTTATAAGAGATATTTTCAGTTGCCTAAGATAGGCATATATATATATATATGAGTATAGTAGTTTTGGGAGGATTATATAGCATCGAGTTGGGTGAAGGGTTTAGATAAACTGTAAGCCCCAAAACTACATATCCAGCGTAGGATAGAATTGTGTCATTGGTTCGGATGACTCCTAATAGAATCCCTGGTAAGTACTCGGTTATGGATCCATAGTGCAGTTTCGTCCTTTGCCCTGGCAAGGCTTTGGATGGCTCACCCAACTTGGGCAAGAAGTTGGACATCATGAACTCATTCATGGTGTATGTCGGTTATGAGAAACCCCTAACTAAAGATATACATTTATGCATATGTATTTTCAAAGATTATTTTGATGTACATTTTTATTGCATAACTGATTCTACACATTTTTCACACTTGTGTTTATGCATCATTCAAAGCTTCAAATCCAGTCAGATTATTTTAGTCAGTTCATTTCGCCAGTTCAGATATTATTGGTTAATTGTTGTTTCATTCAGCTATATTACATACCATACATTCTACTTACTGACACCACTTGACACTACATCATATTGTGATGCAGATTTAGATAGATAGGATAGTAGCAGACACTTCAATAGGATCTCACTTTATCCAGCTTTTGGTGAGTCCTCCTATATTTGGAGAATCCAATCTTATTGAGTTATTTTATTTTATAGAGCTTGAGGTAGCCATGGGAGCTTTGTCCCAGCACTTATCTTCAGTTATTAGGGGCTTCAAAGATTAGTTATAGTTGAGTCAAAATGTTACTTTCTAACATTGATTTGAGTTATGTTAATAAATCTCACTTTTATTTTATTGAGATCACACAATTATAGATTCCGCATTTCCGTATTGTATTCTCAGCTAGTACTAAGCCAGGCCAAGGGTTCGCTTATATCACTAGGTGGTCTGAGTGTCTGCCACGCCCAGGTTGTAGGCTCAGGGCGTGATAAATTTTGTATCAGAGCCTTAGGTTTAAAGAGTCCTAGGATGCCTATGAAGTCGCATCTAGTAGTGTTCTTATTAGAGGTGTGAAGCATGATAAGGAGACTATAGGGCATTAGGAAATACTTCCCTTCCTTCATACTCTAGATCATGTGATATAGTTTAATTCTATAAAGACTTCCTCCTAACTCATGCATTCATGTGTTTCATATCAAGCCTCTAAAATATAATGCCAGCTAGAGGAATACAGCTAACCTGCCTCTACAGACTAGGATGCAGACCCGGAATGGTCCATGCACTCCAGTTCAAAGATCTAGTGTTGGAGCTCAGGATGCACCAACTACTAGTGGAAGTGTCCAAGAGACACCAGTTCCTCAACCTTCTATAATTGGTGCTTCAGAGGCAAAGTTTAGATGAGCTACTCAGTTGGTGGCTGCTCAGTCAGGCTATTAGAACTCAGCATCAGCTAGTTTCAATTCTCATGATTTGGAAGCATCAAGTATTAAAGATTTCTTGAGGATGAATCCTCCAGTATTCACAGGGTCTAAGGTTGATGAGGACCCCTAGAATATTTTTTGATGAGATATGGAAGGTTTTAAAGGCAATGCATATGACAAAGACATAGGGAGTCGAGTTTGCTTTGTATCAGCTCATGGATATAGCAAATGTATGGTATGATCAGCGGGAGCAAGGACAAGGTAGAAATGCAGCTCTGGCAACTTGGGATAGTTTTAAGGAGGAATTCTTGAACCAGTTCTTCCCTCAAGAGTTGAGAAAGGTGAAGGCAGAGGAGTTTGTGAACTTGAGGCAGGCACTATGAGCGTAAAGGAGTATATCCTTAAGTTCATCCAACTACCCAAATATGCTATGAAGATGGTACCAGGTATGAGAGCAAGAATGAGGAAATTTGTGTTTGGGTTGGGCAAGCACGTAAAGAAGGAGTGCAAGGACTCTCCATTGATCAGTGACATGGACATTTCTAGACTTATGGTGTATGCTTAGTAGTTAGAGGAATATAAGTAGAAGGATATTGAGGAGCATCAGAGTAAGAGGGCTAAGCTAGCAGGTAATGAGACCACACAACAGAGGAACGGAAATGGAAACAAGTCCTTCAGAATAGACCTACACTCAACCGCTAATGCTCCAGCCATATGTAACAAGAGTGATCAGAGGTCTTAGACATAGGGTAATACAGTTCAGGGAACCCCTCGATACCCACCTTGTGGTAGGTGCGGCAGGGCCCACTTGGGTGGAGTATCATTCGAGTAGAGATGGATGCTATGGATGCGGCCAGCAGGGCTATTTTTTGAGAGATTATCCGTCACGATAGGGTAATGGGGGTAACAGAGCTCTGTCTACTCCCTCAACAGGCAGAGTTGCCAAAAACAGCACTACTTCAAGGATAGGTGGAGGCCAAAACCGTCTGTATGCTATATCTAGACACCAGGATCAAGAGAACTCCATAGATGTTGTCACTAGTATGTTAAAAGTCTTCTCTATTGATGTGTATGTTCTACTTCATCCAGGTGCTACCTTTCTTTTGTGACTCCTTATGTAGCTATTAAGTCTGGAATCTCCCCTGAATAACTCTTAGAGCCTTTTAGCATTTCTACTCCAGTCGGTGAGTCAATATTAGCTAAGAGAATCTACAGAGATTGTACAGTTTTAGTGCATCATAAAGATGCCACAACTAACCTAGTAGAGTTACATATGGTGGATTTTGATGTTAATTTAGGCATTTATTGATTATATTCCTGTTATGCCATAGTTAACTATAGGACCCAAGTAGTAGAGTTTTGGTTTCTCGATAAGCCAATCCTAGTCTAGGAGGATAGTCCTATTATGCCTAAGGGTCGTTTCATCTCATAACTTAAGGGCAGAAAGTTAATCTCTAAGGGATGTGTCTATCATTTATGAGAGTGAGAGACTCTAATACTATGAATAAGTTTCAATTATGAATAAGTTTCTAGAGGTCTTTTTAGATGATCTTCCTGATGTTTCTCCCAACAGGGAAATAGACTTTAGGATAGATGTCATTCCTAACATTGATCCTATCTGTATTATTCCATACAAAATGGCTCCAAGCAAGATAAAAGAGTTGAAAGAGCAGTTAAGATATCTTCTCGATAAAGGTTTCGTTCACCCTAGTGTTTCACCTTGGGCCACTCCAATTCTCTTCGTGCATAAGAAAGATGGTACTCTTAGAATGTGTATCAATTATTGTCAGTTGAAAAAAGTCACCATAAGTATAAGTATCCCCTTCCAATAATAGATGACTTGTTTGACCAACTATAGGGTGCCACTTGTTTCTCAAAGATAGACCTCAGATCGAGATATAATCAGCTAAAGGTTAGGGAGTGTGATATTCCCAAGACAGCTTTAGGACCTATTATGGTCATTTTGAATTTGTTGTTATGTCCTTTAGTTAGACTAACGCTTGATCTTGGGCAGAATTATATGCCCAAGTGATACTCAAATGCTTCATTTAGTTAAAATGTGAATTTATACTAACCAACATGATTAGTGTTGTTTTGTAGGTAAACTGGAATTTTGGGAAGCTAAGATACATGTTGGTAAAAATTGGGAATGGACTTGGAAACAAGGAGTGGAAAAGGTCAAGGAAGAGCAGCAAAAATAAGGGCT